>BMAO01021327.1:0-48424 GCA_019973975.1 Trichonephila clavata
ATTATTATTATATTCTTTAAATTCTTTTTAGTACTTTAAATATTTTTAATATATTTTCTACTATTTTAGTTTAAGAAAAGGGACTAAATATATGTGGTTTTAGTTTATAGTATTAGATTTAAGTTTAGTTTATACTTCCATCCTTTGGCTTCGAATTTTTGTATACTTATAGGCTTAGTAATTATTTTTTATAAGTGCCCGCCACATTATGATTTAAATAATTCTACAGCGCTCTATTGAACAAATTGCTTTGGAATTGGGAGAAATCTAATACTGTCACAAATTATGTTGTAAGCGAATTTTTCCGAGAAAAATGCGTGCAGCTGTTAATAGGGAGTGGCTCGCCAAAACAAAGAATTGTTTTGACTACTGAGCCAGAATGATTAGTTAATACTTCAGCTGTTATATGTGTGAATAGGAGGAGATACTGCTAGTGAATAGATTACTTATTTGTATTTCTAGACACTGATACTTGTGTCTGAGGGATGTGAAGACCTTTCAGAATTTATTAAGCAAATTATATTTGCTGTTTCTGGCATTTCAAATATTGTTTTTAAATAAAAAAATTTCATTGCTCCTGAAGAATTGTCTTGCTGTTAGACAGCATACAATTCTGGAACCCCGATCGACTTACATACTAAAATGTGTCATGTTTCAGAGCAGATGGATACATACATTCGTTTGGAAAGGTATTTATTAATAAATTTGTGACATTAATTGTATTCTTTTATATATAAACTTCTTGCAATTATGAAAAAATAGCCTGTGAATTTCACTGTTATTTTCTAAAATTTATATTAAGTTTCCTTTTTGCTGTTCTTGAAAATCCATTTTAGTATTATTGTTTGGATATCAAAGTTTTTAATGTTAATTATTTTTTTTTTTTAAAAATTGTATGGAAATATTCGTTTGGTTTACATCTATTGGATAATTTATATGCAATTCAATAACTGATAAGAAATAATTTATAATAAAGAATAATTCAATAAAGTTAATCATTATTTCTAAAAATTATGTATTAATATGATTCCTTTCTTTAACTTAATAGTATAAGAGTATTTTCTTTTTTAAACTTTGAAGACAGTTTAAAGAGAAATTTCTAAAAGAAATTTCAAACCTTTGTAAATGATAATTACTAAGTAAAGCCAGACAATCAAACCTGGCTAATGTGTTATTTCATTGCAGAATCATCATATATTTCAAAAGATCTTACTATGTCTTTGGAATTTTTATGGAACAGTTGTTTAAAAAATTAGTATACAATAACAATGCTTCAATTTTATGTATCCATATTAATGCAAATAAAGATTGAAACTGACAAAAAAAATTCTCTTTTGGAATACATCTTAGAAATTTTTTTTCACATGAGTACATAATGAAGTAATGTCACCGATAGTCTTTCAATAGAATATGAAAAATGCATTTTTTAAATTGCAATGAATTTCTTTGTTAAAAAAATAAAAGTTTCACATGCTTCACTTGTATTATAATCATGTAATATTAAAATTAAATGTTCATAAATGATGCATGTTAAATAATTGTAATTACTAAAATAAACTAGCTAACAAAAATTTTGTATGCTCCTATATGTAAAAATTTTCACGAAAATAATTTAGCATGTTTCAAACAATTTCTAAAATTTTCCCCATATTTTAATATAATTCATTTTTTTCCCAAGGAGACAATAATTTATTAAAAAAAAATTCAAACATTTGTAGGTGATAATTACTAAGACTAAAATTGCTAAATATTAGTATTTTATAACATATTTTTAAAAACTTCACAATGTATTGGTATAAATCATACTATTTTAAGGCCTCACAATGCCCTAAACATTTAAAAAACAATTTTTTGACACTTTCTTGTGGCCCATACCATTGAGAAGCTTGCCACCAAATTATATTATTAAAGATTAAAATCATTATTAAACATCAACAAGTTACCAAAGTTTATCATGAATAAACGGAGTTCCATTCTAATCAAAATAAGTTTCTACTACTTATAAGCAAGAAAATTAACTAATTATATCATTAGTTTACAAGGAAAATCCTAAATTTCAAGAAACATTTCAGTTTTCAAACTATTCTTGAGAAAATATTAAATTACTTCAAAGTTTTTCAAAGAAATGCTAAATCAGTACTCATACCATTCCAAAATTAGGAACTTATGTATTAAACTGCCAAATAATTTTGCCAAGCAAAAACACATCAAGAACTTTAAAAAATTATGTTATTATTATTACTGTGTTCAAACATAAGCAGGAACAGCTCCAGTTATTGGCTGTATAATGCAACAACATCCCACAGAATCAAATGTCTATACATAAAGCCAGATTTGGTTTCATGATCCTAATTCTCAATAAATATATAATTGATCTCCTGTACTCTTCTTGGGTCAATATTTGTAAGTAACTCAATGCGAAAATTTATTCAGGACTTATAAGCAGGATAATATCAATATTCAAGAGTCTTTTAGACTTATATTTATGTAAAAATAAATCGATATAAAGCACAAATCTAATCAATAATGATAAATCTTCTACAAATTGTGCAAATACCTATAAATGCTTATTTGTAATACATAGTAAAAAAATTGTACAAGTGTGTGATAGGTTTATACCACAGTCAAACTCTGAAAAACAAATGTTGTGTTAATAGATACCACACAAATATATTTCAATTATTTATTTTGTAAAAGAATTAGGGATTCAAAAATGACTTTTTTATTTTGATCATGTAAGAGTGAGCAGGATTTTTTATTCCATAAATGGACATAAACATATTCTATTATACACAGATTTTAATTAAAATTTTTAATTCCTTAATTTATTATATTTGGAAATCAATTCTCGATCAATCATATCTTTTACCTAAAATAGCACAGCGAGTAAGGACTTTCAAAATGTTGCATAATTTTTTTACATGTAATTTTACAAATGGTAAATTATAATTTTGACTTCTAATGTTTAAAAATGGTACTTGATTAATCATCAAGTATAAACATTAAAGAAGCTGTAGTAAATTAAAATATTTTTCCATTTCTATAGTGAATGGTTCTCAAAAATGTTTTTTTTCCCTGTAATATTCTAAAATTATTAAAAACAACAAGTTTTTGATTTATATGTATGTATACCTGTTTTTGATACAACATGTATGGTTACATATCAGATTTTTGCATCCTAATTTTTAGATAATTAAATACTGAAGTATCTCTGTTAACTACTGTGAAGATGTGTAAAATTTTAGATTAACTAAATATATGTTCTATTGTGTGTGTGTTGGACACACCTGTCCTTAATTTTACCAAAAACATATCAATCACTTGCAAAATATTTTTGGGGGGACATTAAGGTATTTTCAATATTTAAAACATTGAATACACTAAAAAATCTCTTGCAATGAAACCCTCTGTTAAGGTTACATATGCAAATCACTTAATGTTATTTGCAATGCATTTATTTTTCTGTACAATATTATTCTGCTTCTATTCTGTTTTGTGAAAGGCAAGTTTATCTAGGAAGGAATGGAAAGTGCTGGACTTAATCAGAATGTAACGTTTGCTATCCCTGTATTAAAAGAATTTTTTAAAAAAATTTTTACATAATTATGCATGCATATGTAACTACTCATGAATTTAAAGCTTATAAAAATGTAAAATAAAAATAATGTGAAATTTAAAATGTTAGTTGTAGTATAGTAAAATTGATAATTAGAAATTTTCTTTTATATCATAATTGTTTTTTTAATATTAGGAAAAGTTAATGCAATCAGTATTTTAAGAATATAGATAGATATGTGCTTCTCAATTTCTATATGATCTAGCTCTTCAGTATCGAACTGATTTATTCCCTGATTTCTGGAAAAATAGTGGAATATGAATCTCACAAATTATTAAAATATATTGTATGTTCTTCACCATACAGCATTATACATTTATGGATGCATATTTTTTAAAGTACATATGTACTTCATTAATTTACTTGTATTTGTAAGTGTATTGTTCTGAAAATTACAAAACAATGACTTTGCTGAGCCAGTTCAGTTTCAAAATCTTATCTATCATGCTTGTTAAATTAGTGAAAATAGTTATATAAAGAGAAAAAAGAAAAAAAAATGTAGGTGAGTTCAACACTGCATACTTATTCATCAGTTAGAAAATCAGAACAGGTCCCAGAAGTAGAACCCTGGTTTGTTTTTTCGTGTCTGCAAAATTGAAATGCTTTGAAGTCGACACATTTATCAACATACAGTACAATAAAATTTCAAATGACTGCAACATAGAAAATGCATAGATATATATTAACATTATATACACAGTTAGGAAATAAAATGAACAAAGTTATGATGATATTTCTATAAATTTAAAAGTATTTTGTATTGCTACTAAATGGATGGCAAAATTTAAGAGTGAGATTTTATTCCAATAAAATTTAACAGAACAAATTTCTTTATTAAGACAGTTCAGTTTCAAATTTTTGTCTGTAGTGCTTGTAAAATTGTCGAAAATAATCTTAAAATAACAAAAACAAGTATTATAAAAAAATAAGTCAATTCCTTCTTAGGTAAGAAAAATTTATTTTAGTTACTTTTTATCAAATAATTATAGTTAATATAAATATGTGTATACATATGAAGAATCACAACATTAAGTGACAATTAATTTTTATTATTATCATTAAAGTATTGCATTGCTATCCAAAACAAATGTGTTTCAAATTTCAGTTCAACTGAATGTTTTAAAATGTGAGAAAAAACCTTTTTAATTTTGGACACAAGTCGCCAAAATGGTCACTATGTCGCCAAAAATGATGCCAACATGGATGTATTTATAATTATTAGAATAATTAGTTTTAATACAATTAATTTTTATTAATTAAATTCTGTATTGTCAACAAAATAATCATGTATATAAAATTTTAGCTCAATCGAGCGCTTTAAAATGTATTTTACTAACGATTGAAAATTTGAACAACATAAATAAATATTGAGAAAGTGTGAACTAATAGTAGGAATTGAAAAAAAAAAAACGTAGGTAATCAACTACATACTTAACAAATACAGAGCATTCAGAATAGATCACAGAAGTGGTACCCTGATCTGTGTATGTTTGCAAAATTAAAATTCTTCGAATTCGAAATGCTCAGAAAATATTTCAGACTCTTTTTAAAACTTTAAAAATCGTCAGCGTATTTGATAACAAAAAAAAAAAATATTGAAAATGAAATAATTAAAAATTACACACATTTCAGTCGAAATTTCTTTTGGAACAACTTCTTTCATTTGTTTTTGATAGTAGATGTAAATACGAAAATTCCGCCAAAATACTCAGTCGAATCAAACACGTGGCTATTTGTTTTGTATATCATCACGTGATTATGACGTCAGGTGTATCGAGTCCATTAAATACTTCGGAATTTTTTTTAATTATTTGTTTTTGTATAAATGTTATATTCATTAAGATATTTTATGTACTTGCCGCCATTTTTTTTCTACATATTAATTTTTTATAGTTATTGGATTAAATTTCTGCCATATTCATTTGAAGAAGAGTAATTATAAATATGTGTAAAATACTTTTTATTATTTATAATTGTTACTTTTTGACTAATTTAAGATTAATTAGTTATTTAATTTCTGATATGTATGTACGTATTCCATTTGTAACATCTACTGACTAAGTTTTCCATTGTCAATTTATTGAATTTGATGAAAATTACTGGAATTTGAAATATCACTTCTTGTTCGCTTTTTACAAACATATTTTTTGCCAGAAATTTTAGATTAATTTCTGTGTTTTGTATACTTGGAAATTATTAGAAAATAACAAATCATGTTATTTTATCTATTTTCATATAAAATAACTTGTTCTTAAAAATATATTTTAATATTATTAGGATATCCAGGTTTTTAGCATTGTTTATTATTTTATTTTACATTGTATGGAAATATTTGTTTGGCTTACATATGTTATATTTTAAAAAATATTTATTACTTAGCATGTGTTTGAAAATGCTACTCTCTTTGAACAATGTTTCAAGTTCATATATTGTATGGATTATGTATTTTAATAATTTTTTTATGTTATATGCAATTCATTGTGCTGTAAAAATAAAAAAATTCATTTTCATTAAAGAATAAATCTTTTATCATTAATCAAAAACTTTCATGTTGACTAACTCTAATATTATGTAATTTTTTAAGGATTTTTCTACAAATATAAATTGTATTTTAAAACAGTCTATAGTATTCATATATATCATACTATTTTTAAAATTTATATGCAATTCAATAAGTAAAAAATATATTAAAGACAAAGGATAATTAAATTGAATTTCTAAAGACTGTTACGCCTTTTCTCTTATGCGATATTTTCACTTAATATTGTGTAATAATTACTATAAATTATAAATCAAATTTTTTTAAAACAAATTTCCTTAATTTGCATATTTTTCAATGGTTTTGAATCATTACTACATTATAGAATTAATATTGTTGCCTTTACTTTTAATATGTTGGAATCATGTCACAAAACAAGGAAAACTTGTATAATAATGTATGTTTATTGAAATGAAAAATTTAATTTAAATTCAAAGTTGCCTTCAAGAATATTAAATTAAGAACTTATGGTAGCATTATTATCAATCATAATATATACACTTGTAAAGCAAAAAATACTTTCATATTAACCAATAATCTATGTACACTAGCTGTTATTTTCTAATATTTACATAAAGTTTGCTGTTTGTGAAAAAACATTTCAGAGTATTACTATTTGACGGATATCTAGATTAATATGATATTCATTATTTTATTTGGTTTACATGTGAGATAGAATTTTCAATTTAGATTTAAATAAATATTTTATGCAACAATATTTTAAAAATATTTATTACTTTCCATTTTTAAAATTGCTGCTAACAAATTCCAATGCACTTAAGAGATGCATTTAAAAAAGAAAATAACATGAAGTCTTTTTTAAAAAAAGGTTTCTTTTATAAAATTTAAACATCAGTAGAGAAAATAGTACATTATCAATAAGTAACTTGCAGTAAGCAAGAATTAACTGAAAACACATGACAAATAATGAATTTAGCTCCTATAACAATACACGCATTGAGAAACTTTTAATAAGTTCAATACCCAATTTTCAAGAATTCTAGCTACAGCAACATTTGGAAATCTAAGCAAATGTATGTTATAGACATTTTCAAATAAAATTATTTACATTAATCAGTATTCAAAATAACTTTATTCAAAAATATGAGAAATTTGATATTTACAACAACAGCAAATTTTAACTTTCAGCCCTAAATTTCTACATTATACAGGACGTTTCAATTATTGACGAATATGTCTTGATTTTGCAAGCCATGTTTACTGGGAAATAATTCAAGAATTTTTTCCAATTTTCACAACTTTCTAAGTTATTGGCCATCTGAGAATGACAATTGAGGAGAAAAAACAACTTATTGACTCGTTAAAAGATTTTATATTAAAATCTAAATTAAAGTAAACCCTCTTTCAGTAAATAGAAATAATGTTTTAATCGTTTTTATTTTAATTAGTGAAGTACAGGTCAGTCAACCTTTGAATATAAATACCTTTAATGCTGGATTTCAGCTTCCAGCACTGGTCATTGTACATGCATGGCTAGGTGTATATTGTTTTTTCAAATTAATAAAAAGGATAACTTATCTTTATTCCTCAATTTACATACAAATTTCAATATTTTATGAGATTCATTGTTTTTAATTATTTTGAGGGTAACTGTATATTTTAAAAATAATTCTCCAATATGTTCCATACCATTCTTATAAAGGGCATTTAAACTTTTGTGTTCTTTGAAACTGTCCAATTCTACTTGTTTGCATTCATCTGTTATATTTAAAATTAGCATTCTTTCAGATTATGAGAAGTTTGTTCTCATGTTGCAGCATTTGTGACATTTACTGACAGATTTTTCATTGCTAAGTAATAGAATATGATGAAAATTATTGGAATTTCTAAACACCAATTCTTAATTTTTCAATAAATATGTTTTGCCATAAATTTAAAAAAATTATTTTTAACTTATGCTTTAAAAAACTCATTCACACACACACAAGTATATTGTAATCCCAATATGTATATAATTTTGTACAGACAAAATTCCCCTACAAGGGGCTGTTAAAAGTAGAAATCCCTGGAAAGTAGCAAGTTTGGGTGGTTATTACGAGAAGCACATACTAGATAGTGTCAATAAACCAGCTCTCTGGTGCTGTTAAAGAGTATCAATAGTATGCATGTAATTAAATTCATTAGTTTTGTAATGCTTGCCTTAGTCCTTTGAATTCTGTCAATGACGGATTCTTTCAAAAAGATTGAGAATGAATTTTACAAACTGGTTAATGAAAGTTTATATGTAAAACAGATAAATAGATTTCTAGATATAAAATAAAATTTTAAAAAATTTCAAAACATTTTTAAAAAATTTATTTGGTCATCTTCATAAAAAAAAATAATACAAAGAAAAATACACTATTAATTACAATAAATTGAGATTATCTAATGTTAACTTGCAACCATTTTGAACAGTACAATGATATTAATTGCATGTATTGGAATAGTATATTTTTTTATTTGTGCAACCATTTTGAACAGTACAATGATATTAATTGCATGTATTGGAATAGTATATTTTTTTATTTGTAAGTATTTGAAATACAAACTGTTTATTTACTGAGTTTGAATATCCACTTAACACCGCAGACCTTCCCTTTTTGTAGTGAGTAGCCTTCTGTAACCTTGGTCATTGGAAATTTTAAAAAATTGCTTATTTGCCATTATTTTGAACTACACAGTGTTTATTTACAATTTAAGCTACATATTTTTCTATTTATAATTGTTTGAATTACATATTGTTCATTTGTAATTATTTGAATTACACAGTGCTTATTTTCATATACCTATAATACTAAAGAATTATTTGAAGAATTTTTAAATCAAATAGAGGCAATTATAAAATTAATTAACTAATGACATACACAATATTCAAATATATACATTCATATTAATTCAAATTGTTAAATATTCCATTCTTTGAGTTAACTGAGATCAAAATAATTGTAACAATCAAAGAAGCAAAATCTCTTGCATATTATCTTATATTTAATATAATACTAAGTAAAATTCATGTTTAGAACATTTTTTTTATATTTTCAGAATTTAAGAGCATCTTCGAAATTTCACAAATCTGCTTTATCCAACAGATGGCGTTGTTTGCAACTCGGATGACGTCATAAAGATAACTTTTGTTTTCTGGAAACCTATCGTTACTATAGCAACGGGGTGTGGTTCAGAAATGATTGACAGATGTAGTCGGTATGAGAGCGCATGCGCTCTTTGAAGAACCAGATCGAAGAGAGGAAAAACGTGTCAGCAAACGGGTAGGGGGGTGAGGAAAGAAGGGAAAGAGTTTTCTACAAATAGTTTCAACGTTTGAATAAGGTTCTGTCACTGCCGCACAAAATTGGGTGCGGAGGCATTTTTTTTTTGAAAGCTGTGCTAGTGGATAGGTATTAAAATGTGCATTGCACTTCTAAGTATATATAGTTCTGGAATCTACTCAAAAATACATTTTTCTGCAGAAATGATGAGGCTAATCAGTCTAGATTTGTCGGAAAACATAGGATATATTTGCTTAATTTGGGTATAATTATTATGTGAGTTTTTCCCATTCATATGGAAAATAATTGAGTGTAATGCACTTGATATTTTGTCACATGAATTATTGTATTTCAGGGTAGGCCTTTGAGTACAACATTTTTGAGGTAATTCTATTGTAGAATTTTACTGTTTCCTAGTTTCGGATGACATTTATCCCTTTTTGTGGAAATTGGTATTGTAGTTTAGAAATCATGTAACTAATTTCAACTTTTTTATAAAATCATCGTTATAAGGCTCCGGATTTTTAGGGAAAAAACGTTCAAATTATCTCTTGACAAATACGTCTACATTGTCTTAGGTATCATAAACAATGCCCATAAGAATAAGAAGGGAAACGAAATATGGGTGGGGGTTTTAATTTTTCGACGAAGAATTTGGTAGATCTTTATTTGAAATTTAGAAAAAGTATTTTTTTTTTCGAATTTTAGGGGATATATTTGTTTTATTTATCTTTGTTACCTTTATTTATTTATCGATCTAATTCTCTTTGTTTGATAGAAATATGCGAAATTTTAATAAGTTTCTTTCTGCTCATATCTCTTAAATACAAATTGTATTTGAAATTGTCATAGAAGGATGCTTATTATGGAAATAAAGTTTCGATTTGAATCTTTAAAATGAAAATGTCATTTTTCTTAGAAAATTATTAACTAGAGCACTTTTTTGTCAGTCATTTTTTAACAGCATTCCATTTCTTGTTTTACAAATTAATGCTATTTCCAATCAGGGGCATAGTTACCGCATATCAATGATACGGGGCCCCAAGCTTTGAGGGCGGGCACCCAAACGTGTAAGCAAAAAATCGCGGGGGTGGCCTCAAAGATGATACAGGGAGCAGCTCCGCCAGTGTTTTCAATACTCATGAAAATGTGACACAAATTTCACAGCCTTCAATTAAATTATTATATTCATTGAATTAATTTTCAAGCTAAGATTCCTTTTTTTATTTCCTACGTGCAACGTTTTCAGAATATTTATTGTATATAGTCTGCGTTTGTACTCTCATAATGTTATTTTTAGTGTGGCCGATTATAAGCGGAGATAAAATCGGTGCATTTTTGTGATCGGCTCTTTTATTTTGAATTTTTACTGCTTTGATCTTCTTTTCTAGTGACACGATTGCGATGCTTAACTTCCCCAGAGGAGGGGTGTGGAGAACAGTAGTGCGCTTTTGAAATCTGATGTTGCTATCAATTTTTTCATGAAATTATCTTAATAAGACTCATGATTTACAAAGGAAGTTCTTCAGTGAATTCACGAGCATCTTTATGATTGTTGTCTTGGATATCAAAAATAAAGTCCATCGGGCTAAGAAGAGGGAAGGGATTTTAAATTTTTTGAAGAAAAATTTAGCATATATTCAGTTGGGACTTGAGGAAAAATATAATTTCCGAAGTTTTATTTTTGTAGAGAGAAGTAGTGGAGGAAGACGATATATATATATATATATATATATACGTGTATATGTGAATATATATACATATATATACGTGTATATATGAATATGTATATATAGTGTAATAAAAACGGAAGAAACCAAAAAAGTCAATGGACTAAAAAGGATACCTATTATGATTTCTAAAGCTGTTACTGAATTAAGACCAGCAAATTTGGGTTATATATCTATCTATATATATAAAGGAGAAAAGCGACTCACTGACTGACTGACTAATCACGATATCTCCGGAACTATTCAACCTACAGATATGAAAATTGGTTTTCAAACTATTAGACGTACAGTCTTGAAATTTGGTAAAAGATTCCTTTCGCAGAGTAGAGAACCGCTACAAAATGGATTTCGCGAAGATTAAACCACAAGTTTCATTTCGGGGGATTAAGGGGCGTAATGGATATAAGTATTTCCGTTTTTTAAACTATTATACCTACCTGCTTGAAAATTGGTGGGCATGTTCCTTTCATGGAACAGAGTTCCATTAAAACGAAAATAAACCCCAAGGAGGGTTGCGAGAGATCACGGGGAATTATGGGGAAAAAATCCCGTTTTTGAATTGTTAGACCCACATACTTGAAATTGGTTAAGCATGTTTCTTTTGTTGAACAGGGATCTACTAAGAATGTATTTTAGGAAATCAACTCCTGGGGGAGCATGGGGTTACTGGGGTGTATTGACACAAAAAAATTTCCTTTTCTCGAATTACAAGGTCTATAATAGTGGAATTTGGTTTGCATTTTCCATTTGTTAAAATGAAATCCGTTAAGAACGGTTATATTGGAGAACGTTTCTCAACGGAATTACGGTAGGAATTGATAATAAAAACTTCGATTTTACTCTATTAGACTTAGACTTAAAATTTGTCTTGCATGCTTATGGAGTAGAGTTCCACCAAAAATTGGTTACGCGGAAATCCACTTGGTTATAGGGTACGAAGGTACAAACATCCTTCTATACTTCAATTTTTAAAATTTTTAGAAAATACAAATTAGAAGTCCTGTTCTTTTTTTATATCAAGAGTTACAGGTATATATATATATATATATATATATATAAACAGTATATATTTATAAAACGTCATGAAATACCCAGCGAAGCGGGCGGGTAACGGTTAGTATATATATATATATATGTGTGGTGTGTGTGTTTTGAAGCAATTTTTAAATTCCGTTTTTTTTTCTCCTTCATCTTTATATCTATGGTTGGGCATGGTACGCTCTTGAAAAAATAACGGATTGCTTTAAATATGTTACTAGTTTGAGTAGTGATGTTAAGGCTACACAGTGCCCGTTTTAAAGACAGTAATATTGAAAGTAATTTGTGTTTTCTTTTTAGATTATATTATTAAATAAAAAAATTTTACCGGTCTTAATTTTAAAAATTACAAATTTTTCTTGTAAAATACTCAATTTTTAAAGTTTTTTAGTTATTTTCAGTGATTTCTGTTTCTTAAGATTATTGAGAACAAAAGTTAGTATGGATTTGAACATTTCAAACTAATATTCCCTACTAAAAATTCCTTGTTGAATTTTAATAATTATTTTTACAGCTATGGAAAATATATCAAATTTTTTAAAACTATTAATTTAAGATTTTTAGAAAAAATAACTAGTGCTCTCAGACCGAAATCCATACTAACTTTTAAAGAACATATATATATATAAATTCTACAAAAAATTTTCAATATTATCTTGAACAGAAAAAATCCTTGGGAGAAATATATCCTCAAAATTGAAAAGTCTGAGAAAAACACAATTAGTTTCTAAAGGCATGAAACAAAAATTAATAATGCCTCTAAAGATTTAATTAAAAAAAATGTTTTTATCCAAATTATGTACACTGTATCAAAACACTACTTTAATTAAATATGTTATATGAGGATATATTTTTTTTTATATTTAAAATATGTTTTACATAAAATTGATAGCATTTGTTATATATATACGATGACAGAGATTACTCAGCCTAATCTTATCATGATGCTTTCAAAAAAGTTTTGAAACACTTATAAAAATAATAATGATACAAACTGAAATTAGAAACCCCCAGGTTTGTACGTATAACATCTAATTTTTTCTCAGTTTTAAGTCGGTGCAATTTAAAAAGTTTGATTTTTATTACATGACTTGAAATTATTTTACTATAGTGTTATAATACATTTTGTAATATCATAGATAAATTCAGTTATATTTGTGTATACGGAATACTTGAACTCAATAAAGTCTCATTGTAGTATCAGCTGAAAAAAGGCTGATTTTAAGTCATATAATTTTCAGTAGTATTCCACCTCTTCCAAATATTGTCTTTTAGTAACACAAGAATGTTTTGAGCCCGGCAATTTCTCAATAGGAAAAAATTAATGAAAGCAAAAAAAGCTTCTAAGGTTTTTAACTATGTGTAAAAACACAAATATTGCTCTTTAAAAATTAAAAACCTCGAAACATAACTGAACAGAAACGATTTTAGTAGTAAAAGTAAGAGTTAATAGCCATTTCACTGAACGAACCGATTATTCTCCCAAATATCTCTCTTTACATACAAAAAAAATTTCATGATGCTGTAAAAAATTTATTTCAAGGTTTTTTTTAAGGTGAAGTTAACAAAAGAAACTATATCTTTTTTACAGAATGGAGCAAACTCACAGTTTGGACAAATTTACATTTATGATAGGGAGGC
Organism: Trichonephila clavata; assembly: GCA_019973975.1. Taxonomy (NCBI): domain Eukaryota; kingdom Metazoa; phylum Arthropoda; class Arachnida; order Araneae; family Nephilidae; genus Trichonephila; species Trichonephila clavata. The sequence continues at coordinate 13,834 of BMAO01021327.1, forward strand.
TTTGCATGAACGTGCAAAAATAGTTAAACGTGACGATGTGTTACAAATTTTACAGCCAATTATGAAGAAAAAACCGTATGAACTACATAATACAAGGAAATTACAGTTTTACAATTTGAGCTGTGATAGAGTTGCATAATTTGTACAATGGGAGTTGGTCCGCCAATTAGGCAAATAGGGGAGGGGGCGGTACCTCCTTCCAGTTTTTAATTAAACTTTTAAGAATGGAAAAATGCTTTAAAATGATTGCTAAACTAATCACTCTCTCTAAACTGTCAAATATTGAGATTGTCAACTCTCAGAAAACTTCAAATATATTAAAAACTGATTGGTTATCAGACTCCCTTAACCTTTTCAATAGAATTTTTGCTATTCCTGGTGGGCGCAGTAGCTTAGTGGTTATGGTCACGAGTTCATGTCTGGAGTGTCATGGGCTCAAATCCTGTTGCCACTAAAGACCCTCCGTGTAGCTGAGGCCATTCCTCCCAATTATGTGGTAGTTAGGAAAGAGGGATGCCAGCTCAAGTGTCATTCTCGTTACTCGACCGAGGGTGAACATTACGAGGTTTGTGATCAATAGCCCTCTTGTTGCTTTATAGAGCGACACTAATCTCTCTCTCTCTCTCTTTCTTTTGCTAATCCTGCTCCAGGCACATAAATTACTTTAATAAACCCTGTAAAAATTTTCATTTATAGTTAATCTTTTATCTTCAAAATTTACATATCTAATATTGATTGAATTTTTTTCCTAATGGGAAATTTTAAGAGTGCAGTCCATTTATACGTAGCTGCTTTAAATTCGGAAAGGACTTCCTTTCCAAATACAAAAATAACTTATTTTTGAGATCTGTGCATAATTCTCTGTTTTACGAATTTTTTATTCTGCTTATGTGATCCATTAGCACAGAGTAGTAATTACTTAACAATTCGATTAAAATTTTCCATTATATTCCATTACATTAAAACTGTTTAAATGTAATTTTATAGCAAAAAAACATGAAGAAAAATTACATTTTCAAAACATTCTCTTTTCATTGAAAACACTTCTATGTAATATTTTTTCTATGTATATATAGTTAGGACTTTTCTTTACAGAGCCTGAATTAAGATTTTTGAAACATTCACATTATTTTTAGAGATACTATTGAAATAACAACCAGGCTTCTTCATAAAAATTTCGCTACTTTATTAATATAAGTCCACTTCTCTAAATTATACCTTCTAAAAAGTCCAGTTGAGGTAGGGATTCTTGGGAGCTTCCCAAATCGAATAATAAAAACTAAACTTTCGTAACATCAAGAATTATTTTGAAGATTGTCGAATTTTAGATATCCATAATAATAATGTTTACGATAAATTTTACATCTCACCATATTGACATCAATAGGAGTATATTGTAAAGTTTTCATATGCAAGAGTATATTTTTTTTAATTCTTGATTATTTTAGGGCCCCGGTGCATAGCATCCATTGACCACTCCCTGCAGAAATTAGCTTTAAGAGCTTTCAGTCTGGTTGAAATGACAATTCTACAAATGTTTCACTCGCTAAGAAAGTATACACCCCACAATAACCCCCTTTTTTTCAGTCCCAAAATAGATTCCAATTGCCTCTCCCTGAAATAAACAGCTATCCTGTTCATGTGTTTCCCCCAACCTTATCTCAAGGTCACTTGACCGTTTCATCTTGGAAACAAATTGTCAGAACTTCCTTCTTTCATTCCAACGAAGAGGGTCCCGTCCCTAACAATGACGTGATCTCATGACGTAGTCTAGTGTTACTTTAATTCTCTTACCCCTCCCTCTTTCAAATAAAAAAAGCAGAATTAGTGTTTCTGAAGTGATTAAAATCATTATTCATGCAGCAAAATATTCTTTTTCATAAAATAAAGTATTCTTAATGTGTATTTAAGCAGTTTATGCTCAATTTTCTTCTAAAGTAATGTTTTAAAAGTTTTGTACGTAGATTGCATACACGTGGCGCCATCTGCAGTCATTACAATAAAGCTTGCCAAACATGGCGTCCTAGAATTTTGGAAGCAAAGATATATGTATTTTTCGTAATTTAAAAATTTTCTAGACCATTTCTGACATTTTTACATTTCAAGGTGGATTTATATGAGTAATTTACGTTCTCAACAAAAGTTTCATATCCAAATAATGTGATTTCATTAAGTTAAAGTACCCTGACCTTTTCAGTACATTTAGAAGTCCACCTATAAATTTTTCATAGTATTAAAGAAGATATCCTGTTAAAATTCACCTTTAATAAAAATCAGGATACATAACTAATAAAAGAACTGATTGAACTATTAACAGATTCTGAGTTAAAATGAAGATATGAATTAGATGATCTTGAATTTTGGTTCAAAATTTACACAGAATATCTTCACATTTCAGCAAAAGCTGTAAAAGGACTTTAATACAACATATTTATGTGAAGTCTTTAATTTGTGTGAAAAGTCTTTAACACAAGTAAAAAAAACACTACACAGAAATAAATTGGATGATTGGCATAAAAAATACAACACACACATTTACAAATAACAAATAGAACCCGATTGTAATTTTTTTTTTCCAAAACAACTTTGGTATCCAGCTTCAAACTCCATTAGATTGTCCTAATTCCTTCAATTTATGGAAAAAATTTCTGCAAGAAAAATGATTTAAAAGTAAAATTTTCATAAATAAATATTTATCAGACAAAAAATTCATAATGCAATTTAAATTTAGAATAAATTGAAAAGAAATCAATTGCTAATCTTCAGTTTAACAAATATGTATGAATTAAATAAATATGCAAATTAGCACAATTACTTGGATTACTTTAGTTATTAATCCTCCATGCAGGCGAATATTCACGAGACATAATCAGGATGCTCCGAGCTCTCTACAAAGCAGTTTAATTCCTATAATAATTGCCAATGCTTAATTCATGAGATCTATATTAATAATAGTTGACTATGTACAAGAGCAAAATAAATAGCTCACACAAAGGCTTAGTTAAAATTTTCATTTCAATTAAAAAAATCATCTCCAATCATAAAACGATATATTATAAATCATAAAACAAAATATTACACTTATTTTTTATCACAACTGATTCAATGTAACCTAGAAATTTTAAAATTAGTCTAACAAAACTAGTGTATCTAGATAACTTTTATTTTTATGTTACGTAATTACACCCACTATGCAACGCAAAAAACAATTGAATTCATACAACAAATATTCCTGTAACAGAAACAAGCTATTTTTTTTAATTAATATTTTTTCAAGAAATACAAATATAAGTGATTGTGTAATTAATATAAATAAAAGCAGTCGAAAATTATTTCTGATTGTGTGTTGTGAAAACTGTCGCCAAAATTGCTGCCAAGGTTACCATAAATAAGAATCGGGCAATGTTTATAACAAATACACGGGATTATTTCGAAAAAGCACAACAAAATTTGAATAATATCATTTAAACACAAACTTGTAATGAAATGCTTATTAAATAACACAGATTTAACTCTCGATTACCAATTTTTCGGTTGCAAAGTAGTCTCCTATTGTAGCCATGTGGATAGACTCGTAGGACAGCGGTAAATTAAACGGTGATTTAAAAATTCGTAGAGGTTCTCAGAAAAAGATCCACATGTGGAACAAAGAGTGCATAGTTTACTCTCTTTCATGTCGGTAATTTTAAAAGGCTAAAAATTCTGCTTAAGAAATGCAAGGAAAATGAAAATTACTTCTGCTTAAGTTTGTATACAAAACAATGTTATTTCGTTGAAACCGGAAGAAGTTGAGGGTATTTAATGACCGCAGCGCCCCCATAGTAAGCTTTATGGTAGAACTTGTCCATTCCTATTTTTTTAGTGTTGAAATTCAAATTCCTCTGTTTTGGGGTTGCTATGCTTGGCTCTTTATGAATTATTGGCTACTTTCAAAATAATTACAATAAAAAAATGCAATAATATTGTATTTTTTGGATATGCTTTGTTGAGTATGCTGTGTTGATTGTGCTTTCGATATGTGTGAATCTAATAACCTATTATAAATATTGTGCGTTTATTGTTTATAGCTTTACTACTGAACAATTTCAATGTTTTTTCAATTTTTGTTTGAATTTTAAGATATAAATATGTTTTCATTGTTTATTTGTTGTATACAAGTTCACACATTAGAAATATGGTATGTTTATAAAATAAAAATTAAGATTAAATTTTTAAAAAATATTAAATGAAACTGGAAAAACAAATGTAGAACTTCAACTATATTGTAGACTTAAAATAGAAGAGTAAAATATTTTAGTTTATTGATATATTTTTGAATATTTGCAATTTTTAGTAAATTTTTATTAATCTTTATAACATTTGAATCAGGTTTAGCAAATTTTTTCTAAGCAGACACTTGAGAATTATGCGATTATTGTTACAAAATCATTTTAACTTTTGCAGCTGAAATTAAATCATATTTTCATTTAGAGCAATTCTTATATATAGAATAGCTTTCATGGCCCGGCGTTGCACGGGCTGTTACCGTGGGTATAACTTAATCCTCATGTTAATTTCCTCCTTTTATTCTAACGCCAACACTTTGGTGTGGGTTTGACGCGTACGATGTGAGTGCATGACCCGTGAGTGCGTGTCATGGCTTTGTTGCTTAACATTTTCCCTTCTCTTCACAAATTCTCGATCCTAGTACCACTGAAGACCCGCAGTGTAGGGGTGCGATGCACGTAAAATCTGTCAAGAGCACAAACGTCCTCCCGTTGGTGTGGTGGTGTAGTTAAGAGAGGGGTGCCAGCTCAGGTGTCGTCCTCGTCACTTGACCATGGTTCAAAATTACGCTGACCGTCCCCAAAAGGCCTCGTGTAGCTGAACAGTGGGACGTTAATATTCACTCAATCTTCACAAATTCAGCACTTCCAATATTATTTTTCAAAATTACTTTGATATCTTTGTTTCTTTCCTCTCCGCTTAGCCCGGCGTTGCACGGGCTTTTACCGAGTGAATAACTTCATCCCCTTGGAAATTTCGTGTTTCCCTCAGGCCGATAGCACTTGTGTGTGTGTGTATGCGCGCGATGTGAGTGATTTCTTTAACTATGTCATAAAAACTCCCTTTTTCGAAATTTGTTCTTGCGTTGGGTGTGGTGTGGTAATTATTAAAGATGGGTGAAAGCTCAGGTGTCGTCCTCGTTACTTGAGAATGGTTGAAAATTTCGAGGTCCGTCACCAAAAATTCTCGAATAGGCAAACAGGATGAATTTTAAAATCACCCACTCACTTTCCAATTATTTCGTTGCAATTTTTTATTACCCGGAAACGAAAATGTAGTCTTTTTAAAAATAGTTGTATGCTGAAAAAAAGACAGAAAGTATAAATTTTTCAAATTACAAAATTTCACTACTATTTTAATTCTTGGAGTAAAATTGTGAGGATTTTTTGAAATATTCGACACGGGGGGAAAAAGTTTCATGCAATTACCTTTATAAAAGAAGAAATTATTAAATGGTTGATTTAAGTATTTTGAGTGTTTTATTAAAATTTGTTCAAAAAAGATTTTGGCTTTTTTTTGAAATCACTGATTCTAAAAGTTTTAAAAATCATTTTTATTTAAAAGTAACGATGTTGATTCATTTTAGAAAAAAATCATAAAATATGCAAAATATCTTTGTTTTCTAAAAAAAAAAGTTTTTTTTTTTAAATTCTAAAAAAAAAAAGATAGTTTTCGGCATTTTATTTTTTTAATCACTGATTCTAAATATCAATGAACTCTTTAAAAATCATTTTCTTTTAAATTCATCGATATTTATTAAATACAAAACTATAACTTATTAATATTTTTACATTAAAATTGATTAAAAATGTTCATTTAGCAATTAATTGTGACATTCCGTTTGCTTAAATAATGGCAGCACTGAAAATTTACGTGGGAAAAATAAACAGAAATGAAAGCTTCTCGTTAGGAATTGTTGAAAAAGATAGAAATTACTTTGAATGATTAAAAATCAGAAAAAAACCTTTTTGAAGGCAAAAAAAAAAAAAAAAAATGAAAAGTACATTAAAATAACAGAGGATCATGTTAAAATAAGTATTTATCAGTAAAATTAATTTACGTGGGAAAAATAAGCAGAAATGAAAAAATCGAAATCCTGGATCCGAACTCGGAGCGACACGATATCACTCCGTCGATCCGCTATGATTCCAGCGTGCTACCAACTACGCTACAAAAACCAGTAGCAGAAAGTGAAAATAGGCGTTAATTATAAATGGAAGGTAAAAATTGAAAGTAATTTTTTTTTCAAGAGGGTATATTCACACATAAAGATTGAAAAATTTCGGAACTAGGTTTGATATCACGGGGCAGGGCGCCAAACGCTGTTTGGCGTGATAAGGAATCACGCCAAGCAGCGCATGACGTTGGAATGAAATTCAAGATGGCGGCCTAGCGGTAAGACTCGCCAGGAAAATAATTTTAAAGAACTGTTTTGAAAAACATTCAAATGCGATTTCAAATAAAGAATTTAGGAATAGATTGAGATTAACTAAGATAAATAAATAACAATATGTCTTCATAAAAATCCTTATTTTCTAATAATACTATAGGTATGCAATAATCTTGTAATATAAATGTATAAATTATTATATAATGCCTATATAATACTAAATATTAACAAATTATTAGATATTCATACGGTATTGCTTATTTTATATAATAATAATCACATAATATAGTTTAATAGATTTTCTAAAAGAATAATCATCCTTTATCAATATAAATAAAAAGTCAATACAGTTATAAAATGGGCTACCAACATAATTATAAAAACAACAAATAATAATTGCTTAAATAAATAACATAATAATAAATAAAATAAATATAATACTTAGAATAAATAAAATAATAATAAAATAAATAAGACAATATAATAATTATAAAATAACAATTATTACAAATAGTATATTATACGATTATACATTCTAATATGAGTCTTTTTATAATTATTAAAATAATTACATAACTATTAAATTTAGTAATGAATAGCAACTAAAAGTACTGAAAGCACTTATTTAAAGAAACTAAATATTTCTTCAACAGAAGTTTATCAGACAAAAACAGAAAAACATTTTAAAGAAATACAAAATAAATCTGAGAATAAACGATTTATAGAAATAGATAAAAAGAAACACTCATTCTTTTAAAATGTTCAATTCTCATAGTCTTAAAATCCAAAATAATCTGCGTGATGACTTATAAACAAACTAGCCACATGTTTGATTGGACTAAGTATTTTGGCAGATTTTCATATTTTACATCTACTATCAAAAAACAAATGAAAGAAGTTGTTCCAAAAGAAATTTCGACTGAAATGTGTGTACTTTTTAATTATTTCATTTTCAATATTTTTGTTTTTTGTTTTTATCAAAAACGCTGGGGATTTTTAAAGTTTTAAAAAGAGTCTGAAATATTTTCTGAGCATTTCGAATTCGAAGAATTTTAATTTTGCAAACATACACAGATCAGGGTACCACTTCTGTGATCTATTCTGAATGCTCTGTATTTGTTAAGTATGTAGTTGATTACCTACGTTTTTTATTTCAATTCCTACTATTAGTTCACACTTTCTCAATATTTATTTATGTTGTTCAAATTTTCAATCGTTAGTAAAATACATTTTAAAGCGCTCGATTGAGCTAAAATTTTATATACATGATTATTTTAGTTGACAATACAGAATTTAATTAATAAAAATTAATTGATCAAAACTAATTATTCTAATAATTATAAATACATCCATGTTGGCATCATTTTTGGCGACATAGTGACCATTTTGGCGACTTGTGTCCAAAATTAAAAAGGTTTTTTCTCACATTTTAAAACATTCAGTTGAACTGAAATTTGAAACACATTTGTTTTAGATAGCAATGCAATACTTTAATGATAATTAATAAAAATTAATTGTCACTTAATGTTGTGATTCTTCATATGTATACACATATTTATATTAACTTTAATTATTTGATAAAAAGTAGCTAAAATAAAATTTTTCTTACCTAAGAAGGAATTGACTTATTTTTTTTTATAATACTTGTTTTTGTTATTTTAAGATTATTTTCGACAATTTTGCAAGCACTACAGACAAAAATTTGAAAATGAACTGTCTTAATAAAGAAATTTGTTCTGTTAAATTTTATTGGAATAAAATCTCACTCTTAAATTTTGCCATCCATTGAGTAGCAATACAAAATACTTTTTAATTTATAGAAATATCATCATAACTTTGTTCATTTTATTTCCTAACTGTGTATATAATGTTAATATATATCTATGCATTTTCTATGTTGCAGTCATTTGAAATTTTATTGTACTGTATGTTGATAAATGTGTCGACTTCAAAGCATTTCAATTTTGCAGACACGAAAAAACAAACCAGGGTTCTACTTCTGGGACCTGTTCTGATTTTCTAACTGATGAATAAGTATGCAGTTGAACTCACCTACATTTTTTTTTTCTTTTTCTCTTTATATAACTATTTTCACTAATTTAACAAGCATGATAGATAATATTTTGAAACTGAACTGGCTCAGCAAAGTCATTGTTTTGTAATTTTCAGAACAATACACATACAAATACAAGTAAATTAATGAAGTTCGCGTTTGTACTTTAAAAAATATGCATCCATAAATGTATAATGCTGTATGGTGAAGAACATACAATATATTTTAATAATTTGTGAGATTCATATTCCACTATTTTTCCAGATATCAGGGAATAAATCAGTTCGATACTGAAGAGCTAGAGATCATATAGAAATTGAGAAGCAAATATCTATCTATATTCTTAAAATACTGATTGCATTAACTTTTCCTAATATTAAAAAAACAATTACGATAAAAGAAAATTTCTAATTATCAATTTTACTATACTACAACTGACATTTTAAATTTCACGTTATTTTTATTTTACATTTTTATAAGCTTTAATTTCATGAGTAGTTACATATACATGCATAATTATGTAAAAAAAAAATTTAAAAATTCTTTTAATACAGGGTTAGCAAACGTTACATTCTGATTAAGTCCAGCACTTTCCATTCCTTCCTAGATAAGCTTGCCTTTCACAAAACAGAATAGAAGCAGAAGAATATTGTACAGAAAAATAAATGCATTGCAAATAACATTAAGTGATTTGCATATGAAAACCTTAACAGAGGGTTTCATTGCAAGAGATTTTTTAGTGTATTCAATGTTTTAAATATTGAAAATACCTTAATGTCCCCCCAAAATAATATTTTGCAAGTGATGTTTTTGGTAAAATTAAGGACAGGTGTGTCCAACACACACACAATAGAACATATATTTAGTTAATCTAAAATCTACACATCTTCACAGTAGTTAACAGAGATACTTCAGTATTTAATTATCTAAAAAATTAGGATGCAAAAATCTGATATGTAACCATACATGTTGTATCAAAAACATGTATACATACATATAAATCAAAAACTTGTTGTTTTTAATAATTTTAGAATATTACAGGGAAAAAGAAACATTTTTGAGAACCATTCACTATAGAAATGGAAAAATATTTTAATTTACTACAGCTTCTTTAATGTTTATACTTGATGATTTTTTAATCAAGTACCATTTTTAAACATTAGAAGTCAAAATTATCATTTACCATTTGTAAAATTACATGTAAAAAAATTATGTAACATTTTGAAAGTCCTTACTCGCTGTGCTATTTTAGGTAAAAGATATGATTGATCGAGAATTGATTTCCAAATATAATAAATTAAGGAATTAAAATTTTTTAATTAAAATCTGTGTATAATAGAATATGTTTATGTCCATTTATGGAATATAAAAGTCCTGCTCACTCTTACATGATCAAAATAAAAAAGTAATTTTTGAATACCTAATTCTTTTACAAAATAAATAAATAAATAATTGAATAATTGTAATATATTTGTGTGGTATCTATCAGCACAACATTTGTTTTTCAGAGTTTGACTGTGGTATAAATCTATCACACACTTGTACAATTTTTTTTACTATGTATTACAAATAAGCATTTATAGGTATTTGCACAAGATTTATCATTATTGATTAGATTTGTGCTTTATATCGATTTATTTTTATATAAATATAAAAGTCTAAAAGACTCATGAATATTGATATTATCCTGCTTATAAGTCCTGAATAAATTTTTCGCATTGAGTTACTTACAAATATTGACCCAAGAAGAGTACCAAGAGAGATCAATTATATATTTATTGAGAATTAGGATCATGAAACCAAATCTGGCTTTATGTATAGACATTTGATTCTGTGGGATGTTGTTGCATTATACAGCCAATAACTGGAGCTGTTCCTGCTCATGTTTGAACACAGTAATAATAACAACATAATTTTTTTAAGTTCTTGATGTGTTTTTGCTTGGCAAAATTATTTGGCAGTTTAATACATAAGTTCCTAATTTTGGAATGGTATGAGTACTGATTTAGCATTTCTTTGAAAAACTTTGAAGTAATTTAATATTTTGCTCAAGAATAATTTGGGAAACTGAAAAGTTTCTTGAAATTTAGGATTTTCCTTGTAAACTAATGATATAATTAGTTAATTATCTTGCTTATAAGTAGTAGAAACTTATGTTGATTAGAATGGAACTCCGTTTATTTGTGATAAACTTTGGTAACTTGTTGATGTTTAATAATGATTTTAATCTTTAATAATATAATTTGGTGGCAAGCTTCTCAATGGTATGGGCCACAAGAGAGTGTCAAAAAATTGGTTTTTTAAATGTTTAGGGCATTGTGAGGCCTTAAAATAGTATGATTTATACCAATACATTGTGAAGTTTTTAAAAATATGTTATAAAATACTAATATTTAGCAATTTTAGTCTTAGTAATTATCACCTACAAATGTTTGAATTTTTTTTTATAAATTATTGTCTCCTTGGGAAAAAAAAGAATTATATTAAAATATGGGGAAAATTTTAGAAATTGCTTGAAACATGCTAAATTATTTTCGTGAAAATTTTTACATATAGGAGCATACAAAATTTTTGTAAGCTAGTTTATTTTAGTAATTACAATTATTTAACATGCATCATTTATCAACATTTAATTTTAATATTACATGATTATAATACAAGTGAAGCATGTGAAAATTTTATTTTTTTAACTAAGAAATTCATTGCAATTTAAAAAATGCATTTTTCATATTCTATTGAAAGACTATCGGTGACATTACTTCATTATGTACTCATGAAGAATATTTTTTCTAAGATGTATTCCAAAAGAGTATTTTTTTTGTCAGTTTCAATCTTTATTTGCATTAATATGGATACATAAAATTGAAACATTGTTATTGTGTACTAATTTTTTAAACAACTGTTCTATAAAAATTCCAAAGACATAGTAAGGTCTTTTGAAATATATGATGATTCTGTAATGAAATAACACATTAGCCAGCTTTGATTGTCTGGCTTTACTTAGTAATTATCCTTTACAAAGGTTTGAAATTTCTTTTAGAAATTTCTCTTTAAACTGTCTTCAAAATTTAAAAAAGAAAATACTCTTACACTATTAAGTTAAAGAAAAGAATCATGTTAATACATAATTTTTAGAAATAATGATTAACTTTATTTAATTATTCTTTATTATAAATTATTTCATATGAGTTATTGAATTGCAAATAAATTATCCAATAGATGTAAACCAAACGAATATTTCCATACAATTTTAAAAAATAAAACAATAATTAACATTATAAAGATATCCAAACAAAAAATGGATTTTCAAGAACAGCAAAAAGGAAACTTAATATAAATTTTAGAAAATAACAAGTGAAATTCACAGGCTATTTTTTCATAATTACAAGAAGTTTCTATATAAAAGAATACAATTAATATCACAAATTTATTAATAAATACCTTTCCAAATGAATGTATGTATCCATCTGCTCTAAAACATGACACATTTTAGAATGTAAAAATTTTATTGTTATGTCGATCCTACTCATTAGCAGTATCTCTACCTATATTCACACACTACAGCCGAAGTATTAACTAATCATTCTGGCTCACTAGTCAAAACAATTCTTTGTTTTGGCGAGCCACTCCCTATTAACAGCTGCACGCATTTTTCTGGGAAAAATTCTCTTACAACATAATTTGTGACGGTAATAGATTTTCCCCAGTTCCAGAAGCAATTTGTTCAATAGAGCGCTGCAGAATTATTCAAATCATAATGTGGCGGGCACTTATAAAACATAATTACTAAGCCTATAAGTATTCAAAAATTCGAAGCCAAAGGATGGAAGTATAAACTAAACACTTAAATCTAATACTATAAACTAAAACTACATATATTTAGTCCCTTTTCTTAAACTAAAATAGTAGAAATTTTTTTAAAAATATTTAAAGTACTAAAAAGAATTTAAAGAATATAAAATAATATTGTTTTCAAATTTGAAAGTTAGCGCGCAATCACAAGTGTCATACCATTAGCAGTTATTTGTTTACATGATAGCACGTTGTTAATCACGTGATGATGGCCACGATCGCAGCGCTCTCTAGTGATGAATCGACCCCATAGGATTACCGCGGGAACCAATAAAAATTATTTCTAATATATGTTATCTCCATGGCAACCACATCGCCAGACGATAAAAATATCAAGGTAACCATATTGTAATGTTATCGCCCATCTTATCGAACATAAACAACTTGGTGTGATGCCCCGTGATATCAAACTAGCAGGAAAATTTCGATTCACGATTACATTTAAATGTATTGCAAAAAATTTATTGATTTTTGATATTTTAATAAAAAGCAATTAATAATAAAGAATATATAATATGAACATAGCTTTTTTTTCCTAAGGAATTTATGCCTATTTAACTGACTATTTCCAAAAAAAAAATTCGAAATGGGCAAATTTTTCGTTCATTACGGAATTATATGTCAAAAAAAAGAAATATACATTAGGCATTATTTTAAAGTAAACTATAAGTTTTATGAAAGAGAACAAAAATTTCGATACTGATAAATATTTTAAATGAATCTCAGAAATGCATTGAATGCATTTTATCATCTTAATCTGACATATATAGTTATTTTATTTTGAAAATTATATAAAGAAAAATTGACGAAAAAATAACTTTTTCACTCGCATTTTTTTTACTCGCCAAAGTTACTGATTTCCCCCTGTTTAAGGCAGAATTTTTTAGTGCAACCCTTGAGTTAGATGCGGTCGAAGGCGAAACAGGTCAAAAGTCTTTGGCGCAAAGCTAATTTTCGACGCTAATGTTTGGCTAAATGTAAAATCGCGTATTTTAAAAATCATTACCTTCATTTTAAGGGCATAATTTTTACGTTAATGCTCTCAAACATCACCAACTATTTGCAAAAATAACGTACTTTGAAATAAAAAATGTACAGATTACTACTTTTTAATTTATTTCTCAGAAAAACATAAGTTTACGAAAATCACAAAATGTTTTTTAAAATCCGTAATTTTGAAGCAATTTTTTCAATCTTCGTATATGTTACGGATAATATTACTTTACACACGGAAAAAAGGTTTTGTGAGATTACCTTCATAAATGACGAAGTTATTCAATGTGAAGTAAAAATTGGGACTACTATTTCAAAATTCTTTAAAAAAAAAGTTTTGGGAATTTTATTTTTTAAATGAATAGATCTAAAAGAGAAAGGCTTGAAGTTAATTAGTGTAGAATATCGATTTAATAACACGAAAAGTAATTCATACCCAACGATTTAGAAATAATTTTCATAAAAACGCATCAGTTTTAACACTATTTTAAAAAAATTCGAAAAAAAATAGAAAATATCGTTATTTTACAACAAAAAATTATACCGTATCGTGGCGAAATAAATGATCTTTCCGATTCTGTAATTATTTTTTGTCTGATTTCAACACCGAAAATTGGATGACAATTTTAATATGGTCGAAAACGTCGGATCACCGCTCGGCCGAAACGGAACGGAAGTTCCGCCAAATAAACAACCGGTAGGAGTTAAAACAATTAGGCGTTTTAAGGTTTTTAATTAATATCTTTTCAACTAATTACAATATCGGAATATAAATGGGCAATACGGCTTCCCCGGAAAATTCCCGATCTTTTGGTACCTTCCGCGACTTTCTGCGTGGCGCGGTTCGTGAGAAGATAGACGCACATAGATAGATACGTTTGTTTACCTTCGAATTTTAATAGTGTAAAGAAGATAGTATAATAAAATGAAAAAAATAATAAGACAAAATTATACTACCCACAAAGCTAAATGATAGAAAACAGATTCTAAGAAACATAACTAGAAAAATATTGATATATATATATATTAATGATAATGGAAGAAAATAGTGTTTTTTATATTTATCTATATCATATTGACCATTGTAAAATGGTAAGAATTACTTGCATTGCCTTTTAAATACTGTTTAGAATTAAAATTGTTTTCAGCTTATACTAAACAAAAATTGAACTGAATTCCATTTAATTTTTCAGTTAAAAAATAGTCCAAAATTATGTTTATATTGTGATTTAGCTAAAGTATAAAGGGGATAATTTATTTTTCAGTTCTGTTCTTACTGTGCTCAAAATTCATTATAACCATTGTTCACAATAAGATTCATATTTCAGCTATGCTTAAAACGTGATTAAACTTGAAATTCTGTAGTAAAAAGCTGAAAACATTTTTAAAAAATTGTTAAAATTATAATATTAAAATCATTTCAATCTTCAGTAGGTATTGATGTACTTTTAAAAAAAAAAGAAACGAGCCTTACAGTAGTCGCATGTGATGTGTAACATCTGACATGTTAAATACACAATAGTGACTTTGATCCTGAAAAAAAATTAATCGGGTATGATTGGAAATAATTTTCTATCGAATAATTATATCTTTAATGAAAATTTTATTTAATTAACACAAGGAGCAATGCAATTTTTTATCAAAAATATTTATTCTTGTTCAATTTGGGGAAAAGCGGAGACAATAGATTTATGAAAACTAAAATATGACACATATATCTGGGATTTCAAAGTATTTAAAAATCGTTGAAAAACAGCGTCAATAACATTACCACTGTTAGTTGTCGAAACATTTCGATTTGTGTTCATTTCGAGCTTGAGTTCATCTTTCAGAAAAACTATGAGCGGCTCAGCTTCTGGCAAACTGAAGTTAACGTTAAAATCACCACCCAAAATCCTGGGAAGCGATTTCCAGTCATAACCGATTCATTTCTTTCAGGATTATAGTCACTATTGCGTATTTACCATGATAACAAGTCAGATGTTGCACATTATATGCGACTACTGTAAGACTCGTTTTTAAGAAGAGCAGAACCACCTTCGGTATATGGTAAAAGTACAAAATGAAGGAAATCCTTAATTTTTTTTAACTGTTTGATTCGGAGAAATGTATGCGACCTCCAAAATGACTGTCCATTTTCAAACACAACGAGCCCTGAGACTTTGACATAAGAATCACAAATTTATTCTGGATGCAGTCTAATAAGACTTGCTGGTATGTGCGGTAGGCGGGCGTCTTAATTGCTACTACAGTTGGACCCCCAGACGAGGGTAGCGAAGAGACACAGTCCAGCGCATGCTTAAAAATTAGAAATATTAGAGAAAATAAAAAATACCCGTTTACTTAATTAGTTAGTTTTTTTTATTCGAGAAATCTTTTTTAAGCACAATTAAAAATATTATATTGACAGTGACAGGAATTAACCTCAAAGTATGAAAATGATAAGCACTTAAATATTTATTCAAATAATTCCATATTACTTACTCCTATTTTTTTAAAGAATGATGAGCTTTGTCAGACGCTTAACAGGAAATATAATTGTTACTATATAGTTTGCACATATATAAATATATCCTCGGATTTCACACACAACGAGCCCTGAGGCTTTGACATTTCAGCTTAAGAACCGCAAGTTTATTCTGGATGAAGTCTAATAAGACTTGCGGAAGGCTGGTGGCTTAATTGCTACTACATTTGGACCCCGAGACGAGGGTAGCGAAGAGACACCACCAAGTGCGCTAAATGGTCATATCAAATAGCGCCCGCTCCCCCGGCTTGATGTCTACTAGAGTTGGACCTCGTGCGAGGGTAGCGAAGAGACACCACCAAGCGGGCTGATTGGTCAAATCAAACAGCGCGCTTTCCCGACTTCCTGTTACGCATTTCCGTCCCTTTTCACGAAATCACTCCAACAAATATCCAGCAACCGAGAGTAAAGATGTTATTCCTCAAAAAACCTTCATGCGCAGAATATGTTAGAATTTCTCTTCCTTTTTGATGAAAATGTTTAAAAAAGACGCAGTTTTTTGGGTGAAAAGGAACAACGGTCAAATTTTGTGTGGTTACATAACAAATAAAGTTGCCATTTTATCAAACTTATCGCCCAGTTTTGCAATGAAAAAATTCAACATCAAGATGTTGACAAATCGACGTATAAACACAAAAGAAATATTATAACAGATTATTTATAATAGTTGAAAACGCACTTGTTACATAAACAATTTTTACACCAGAAACGGTTCGCAAGAACAGTTCCACTAGCAGGAACTCAGGCAGAAAAAGTCTCTCTAATCACAGAAGCAAATTCTGAACTAGACCTGTCTTCAAGAGATCCCTTAAATAGTCTCACGGAAATTTCGAGAAGGGTCGATTCCAGAGTCTTCTCGATGGTTTCTTGAAAATATAATTTGTCACCAAGAGAGATAATGTCGCCAATCTAGTAACTACATTTTCTAGGGTTGCCATTGTCTTATTTTTCAAGTTAATGCAGGGAAATGAATTTTGACAGTAAAACTCAATTTTCTCTGCAGAGAAATCATACGGCATGTTTCAATATTTATAAAAATGTTACACAAATTTTTGCAAAATAACTTGATTTACCAATGATTTTTATATAGGAATTTCCAATGGATTGAGGGTCAATAGAAAAAGAAAAGAAATCGATGAATCCTTAGTAAACAGACATATTTGTGATATATCATGTTTAAAAATATACAAAAAATAAATAAATAAAATAACAAATATTTTTTTTTGTTAATCATATTCAATCTTTCATCGATTCATTTTCTTTTTTAATAATAAAAGGTAATATTGTCAGTATTATGATCATAGACTAGCAATACATTTTATAAAAAAATCATAACTGATTTTGAAGTATTCAGAGGATAAAGTTGCGAGTTTTCTAAATAGTGTTTTTTAAGTCTGATTTTTCCAGAAATAATTGCTCAGAATAAGACTGTTTATTAATTTCACACAATGAAGCAACTCAAGAACTAGTGGTAACAGATCTCGTAATTTTAAATCAAGAGTTAAGACATGAAGAGGTTGACATTTGAGTTCGTATCCCACTTTCCACACCATATCAACATGAGAAATTTGACCCTCGACAGAGCAGGCCGTCTACATGGCAGGTCTTTAATGGTACTAGGATTCAACAGGTACAATGCGGACTACAACTTTGCAATCATAGCTACTGAGCAGAAAAATATTAAGAATACAAATTCAGGGGTCCTTCATATAATCTGATTTTGGTTAAGAATTTGTCAACCAAATTTGTAACCAAAATCAGAAAAGAAAGTTTACAATTTAAGCTTGAATGCAATATACATTTTCAAATGATTGTGTGCAATAAAATAGGAAGGGGAAGGGGGAATACTACTACTAAAACTAATATTAAACTTAAATCAATACATTTTGAAATATATACATTTAGATACTGCATGTAATCTATACCTTGATTAAAATATAAATGAAATCAACTATGAATTTTTAACACATTTTATAAATTTCTCTCATAGAATGTTAACCTAATCACCTTTGATTGAAATTAAGCAAATTCTTATAATGAAACTTGCAAAAATTGCTACTGTCTCAAAAGTTAAAAATATTTTATAATACACCTGTACTACAAAGGTTAAATTAAGAAATTTCTATCAAAAGTAAAATGAAGATTCTTTGAATAAAAAGCTAAATATTATGTATGTATATTAAGATGAGAAATTTGGCAGAAATTAAAAATTTTATTAGATTTCTTCATAGTAAAACACTGCTAAGTGTTCTTCATTCATATTTAGAAAAGTAATTTTATTGCAGTAAAAGATGTCTCTACCCTCAGCCATGAGAAGTAAACTACATTAAAAAATTTTGAAATGAACTTTTTTCAAGATAAATGCTTCATTTGTGATAGTATAAAGGATCAAGTAATTTAAATATATTTTGTCAATGAGTGAAAAATATATTAACCAGATTAGAAGAAATGAGAACAATTAATTATTTATTCACAGAACACTTCAAAACAACAAAAATTGTATTTAGGAAGGATTCTAATTATGGCCACATTTAAGTAAACAAAGAAATAGAAAAGAGGACATCTTAAGTATGGAATCTCTCACTTTTCATTCTAATATTTATTCAGGCAAAACTTTTTCCTTTCATTGAAAATTGTTTTTTTATTTTAGGGACCCTCCCTCCATAAAAAAAAAACCAATATATTTTGTATTTATTTATAACTACATTATTACAACCTGTTATAATCACAAGTCAAATTAAGAAGTGCTTATCTGCTATTGTAACAAAGATTATTTTCCAATTTTTTTATGCTCCATTTTTTTTCCTTTTAAAAAGCTTGTTATGAAAAAAAAATTACATATTAAAATTGCAAAACATTCATAAATTTAATATCAAAGTGCAAAAGAAGTGCATAAAATATTGTGGAAGCAAGTAGTATTTTTACTAAATTATCATTTTCCTAGGATTAGAAAAAAATCTATGCAGCACAGATAAAGATAGAGACATTGATAAGAATACAAAAAATCAATAATTTTCAAACCTTTTTTGGTCAAAAAGATATTTAAAAAATTTTTTTTTGCAATAATTGGCAACACATGCTACAGAATGTAATGTACTTACCTACATGACAGTTTTTAAAGTTTTAAACTTCATTCATAAAAGCTTAATTAGACAGGCAAAGTAAAAACTATAGTGTTTTAAAAGTAAAATATTTGGACAATGACCTTGTTTCCAATGAAAGCAACATAAAACTGTGATTCCTCTAGTTTCTTAAACTTTATATTTCAGTTTTTGACACTATAATATCAGTGTTAGTTCCCCATTAAAAATATCTAATTACAAAAGAACATTACAAAAATTCAAATAGAAAATTTCCTTATATTTATAGGTACTTAAGTATTATATAATTGACCAATTTTGCCACATCAAAAGATGTTGCCAAATACTGTCATCATTATTATTGGTGCATTCTAACATGCACCCAAATAGGTTCCACTATTGGCTGGATATCGAAGCATTTGGAGATGTCTTTTGATTCAACAATATTGGTCAACAGTATAATACGTAAGTACCTATTTTGGTATTTTTAAATTGAAATTATAAACATAAAATGAATTCTGTATTAAAAAAATTAGTAAAAATGGTACTGAAAAAAATAATAAGTTTCACACATGGCAAAACTAAATTAAGTGCCACAAAAAAATTGGAAATTAGAATAGCTAAAAATCAATAATTGCTTATTATAACCTATATATTTCCTAAAATACATTTCACAACATTATATTACAGTATAGATTCATAATTAATATTTTTAAGATATTTAATTTCCTGATTTATCATTTGAAAGGAAAACATTTTGATTTTCCCGTTTTGAATAGTACAATTTTCAAGTATACCTTCAAGTTTACCTTATTTCCACTTTCATTCCTGTTGTTGCTTATCCCACCTGATCGACAGTAACATCAGATCAAGGTCCACTAAATTCATCGCGGCTAAGGGCTAGAATTTTACGCCTGTCATTAGCCTAAGCTTTTGAGCCCCCCGTGAAGGTAACAGTGCGATTTTGCTCAGTACAACACGATAGATGTCGACACGATTCAGACCCACTGATTTAACGAGTACGTTCTCCATATATACTCGGAGGGCATTTGGTGGCAACGAGCATCAAACCCAGGCCTTCCAGTCTCGAGTCCAATGCTCTAACCACTAGGCTACCCACGGCCACTTTCATTCCTAAACTCAGTGGTGCAACAGTGCATGAGGGCCAAGGCCTACAGGGCCCATCTCAATATATGTGACCATTGGGCGCAGATATCCCAATCAGGTGGTCAGTCTGAAGCAAAATCCCCAGTGTTTAGTCCCCAAGCAAGCTTGGTACTCATTTATCAACCCACTGAAGAGATGAAAGGCTGAGTCGACCTTGCCCAGCCTGAGGATAGAATCGCAGAACTTTCATTCCCACTTCCATAAAAAATTGAATGGCTGTAAGCTGAATTTATAAACAAGCATTTCTGTCAAAATTTATTTTCTCAAGCAGTGGCATATACATAACTCTCTTATAGGGAAGGGGGTTACGTTAAAAAAAACACAAGTAGATGAAAGTTTTGCAGAGTAATCTATATGGTAAAATTTAAAAATTAGTTGATCTATGGGGGCTTTAAACCTTCCAGCCTCCCCCTTTATGTACACTATTGTCATCATGGGAAAAAATTATACAACGTAAGATTTTCAACAAATCTTTAATATAACGTCACATTTTAAGATTGGTGTGGATGGCATAGCGTTAAGTGATATTTCTGATTAAAATGCCTTGGAACTTCTATTGCACTGATAAGGTTTTTGGTAAAATCCTAGAATAGCCTGCCGGTCTATTTGGCAACAAATTGTATTTTTAAAATTGTGTCATGAAACTAAAAATCATATGGTGGTTTCTGAAATGGAACAATGAGGAAAACAAAGGAATGTATAGAGGCTGTTCCAGAATCCAAGCAAGTTATTCATCAGTTTAAGTAAAACAGTACACTTTCAAACCAGACTTTTGAATAAGGATCCAAATCACACACAATTATCTACATCGCACACAGGTATTTGTTCATTAGCATGTATTTTGTAGTGCCGCTTTAAATTATATTTCTGAGTGAAAAGTTTATGACATACATCACACTTATATGATTTGCTGTGTCTCACATAATGTTTAACATAACTGCACTTCTCATCAAATCCTTTGTTGCAAACATCACAAACAAATGGCTTTTTATTAGTATGGATTAAATAATGCTTATCCAGTTGAGGTTTCTGATGAAAACCTTTATAACAGATATCACATACATGTGGTTTCTCATTTGTGTGACTAAGGTAATGGCGATTAAGATGAGATTTTCTGCAAAAACCTTTGTTACATATTTCACACACATGTGGTTTCTCATTTGTGTGACTGAGATAATGTCGAGTAAGATGAGATTTTAGTTTAAAAGCTTTGCCACATATTTCACAAACAAAAGGCTTTTCATTAGAATGGAATGCATAATGATTTTTCAATGTTGTTTTCCGAGCAAATTTTTTATTGCACAGCTTACAACAATGAGTTCTTTCATCATTATGGATACGATAATGCTCACTTAAATTAGACTTCTGACCAAACGCCTTACCACAAATATCACACATGTGAGGTTTTATATTATCATGCATACGCATATGCTGATTCAAATAAGCCCAACGATAGTACACTTTATGACAAATCTCACAAACGTAGCGTTTTTCATTCGTGTGAATATTGTAATGCTGCGTAAATTCACGCTTCCGTTTAAAACTTTTTGCACATATATTACACACAAAAAGTTTTTCTTTGTTGATGTACACATCTGTTTTAGGATCCGTCATACTTTTTTTTAAAATTTAGCTTCTGTACTAACTACGCTTTTTTGTTGAAGAAAAGCTGGAATTCAATATCTCTTGAGCATATAAGCTTTTTTTTTTCATTCAGAAGGTTAAATCGATTTGCTTTAAGTCACAATAGAAAAGCAGTAATTTCAAAATTTCCAGCAAATATCCAGAATCCTTGCAGACAGGACACTTACTCTCGATGAGGAGAGGGAAATGTATCAGGAAAGAGAGACAGTTTAAAGGAGCCGCTTAGTCCGGACGTGTAATGTTGAAGGCACCGAAATCTTATATCTATAAGCGCAATGCTGTTGGTTGTTTGTTGGAAAATAGGTGGTGCTGTGTTCTGCTGTAATTTTTCAAAAAGTTGAAGCTCCTTCACACATCTGCACGGTAGCTTGTAAAATATGAAACGTACGAATTAATCATTATGATGGAAAAATATTCAAGTGTGACACAAGTATCAAAGTACTGAATATCAAATTCCAGTGTAAAATATTACTTGACGGTTGTAAAGATGAATCCAGCCAGTGAAAACACTATGCAAAATATTTTAAATATGACTGATCCCAAGAGGGAAAATGTGGAAAAACCTTTTGTGTGTGATATATGTACAAGAGGTTTCAAACGGAAGTCGGTATTAACTCGTCATTATCTTATTCATACAAACGCGAAATCTTATGTTTGCAATACGTGTAATAAAGCTTTCAGTCGTAATTCTCATTTTAAGCAACATTTGCTTATTCATAATAATGTAAAGCCACACATATGTGATGTTTGTGGCAAAACATTTAGTCGCAAGTCTCATTTAAGTGACCATTATCACATTCACACGAAAGAAAGACCTCATATTTGTGATTTTTGCAATAAAGGCTTTACTCAGAAAACAAGTTTAATGAGACATTATTTGATACACACCAATGAAAAGGCATTTGAGTGTGAATTATGTCACAAAGCTTTTAATCTGAGAGCTGATCTTAATCGACATTATCTTATTCATACAAATGAGAAACCTCATGTATGTGAGCTATGCAGCAAAGCCTTCTATCGGAAATCTCAATTGACTAAGCATTATTTAACTCATACAAATGAAAAACCATTCATTTGTGATATTTGCAACAAAGGATTTGATGAGAGATACTGTTTAGTTAATCATTATGTAGTCCACACTGAAGAAAGACCACATGTGTGTGATATATGTCAAAAAGCATTTGCTCGGAAATCTAATTTAACTCAACATAGTAAAATTCATTTGAACAACCGAATATATGTATGTGATTTGTGTAGCAAGTCTTTTATTCATAAGTCTGGTTTGAATAAGCATTATTTAACTCATAGTGATGAAAAACCTTATCAATGTGATGTATGTCCCAAAGCATTTAATCAGAAACATCACTTAACTCGACACTGTGCTATTCATACCAAGGAAAAACAAAATACAGAATGTTAATATTAAAGATTTAATGTGCAAGTTGTTGGTGATATGATTTTCACCTTTCTTTGAAAAGAAAATATTTGTAATTTTTTCAGAAAAACTTGACTTGTAATTTTACAGTCAGTCATTTTATATTTAAGAGTGGAAGATAAAATATATTGCTTAGTAAATCAAGTAGAGAGAACTTGAAATGTGAACATGTAAATTGTACTAATACTTTAAAAAAAATCTTATATATGGTACCTCAATAGTGATATGTTTTAATATGTGTTAATGAAATTATAAAAAATGAAGGGGGAATGCAATCTGTTTTTACAACATTGATATATGTAATTTAGTAGAGGAATATTCTATAATTGATACAGCACAGTTTTTCTATTTACATTTTTGTATTTTATTTGTTGCTAACACTTAGTTTGGTATATTTACTACCCCAATGCCAGTGATACATATCAAAGATTAATTTCTAAAGATTTTATGAGTTAATTGTAATTTTAGAAAGGGATTAATATGGGAATAGATATGTGTATTTATTGAAAAAGGAATTTGAAAATCAATTTTTTAAGCTTCCTTAATTTTTCCAATAAGAGCATTGCTTATTTTTGGTTACTTCTCTATTCCACTGTTCAGGTGATGAAGTCACCAACAATCATACAACTGACACCAAATGGAATATTCCCACTTGTAACCTTTTACCACCACATTTTCAAAACAAGTCCACAGTCTTTTCTTTTTAGTAATGTCTTTTTCACAATATATCAAAAATAGATAAAAAACCAATGAGAACTAATATTTATTTAAAAAAAATTTTATCTGTTTATTGTGTGTTGTTGCTAATAAAGCTTGCTTGGCAAGATTTACTCCAGCAAAATGGAAAAGTACCAATTTTTAAAATGCAGTTTTCATTATGTATTAGAATTATTCAAAAATGTATTAAAAAAATTCTAAAGTATAACTTGTGTATCTTTAAACCTTATTAATAGTTATATTTTATTTTCATTGAGAATATTGGTACTAAAATCCAATAGCCAAAGAAACGTTAAAATTAAAGCTGTTGTATTTGAATTAGAAGTCCATATTATATAGGCTTTAAAATCTATGAAAATATCAAGTTTGTTATACTCTTGATAATCATAATAGCTTGATTTTTATTGGGACTGTCTCATTAAAGTTTTTATGAATCAAATAATAAATGCGTAACAATATATTTTTATTTGATTTTAGAGGGGTTTTTTTCATGTATGGTTTTGGACATTAAATTTACATTTTTATAATATATGAGAGTAATATCTTTTTTGTGCGTTTCTGTTTGTAATACATTAATCTTTTTTTGGGGGGTTTTCGGGATTATTGAGAACAATTGATATTTTCTTGCCATATATTTGGGCTAGTGACTTACAATATGTAGATAGTGTTTCTGTTTGAAGGAAGAATAGATGTTGGGAAAATAAAAACTTGTTTACTTTTGTCTCTATAAATTTTTGAAACTATTTTAGCAGTTTGATTTAAAATTACTTCATCTTTCGAAATTTGCTTATGCAATTTATCCGTATCTAGATTAACAAAACAAAAAAGAAATTCATTTGTATTAATACTGAAATAATGTTCTCAAATTTAATTATAATAGGCAGTTTTGTATTAACAAAATATTTTTAAAAATTTATTTAAGTAATTTACATATTAATGGTAAAAATAATATAATAGATGCAGTAAATTTATTTTTCTGAGTTAAAATAGAAGGAAAAAAAAGGTTTGTTTAAACTTATATTTGATTCAAAAATTATACTTATGGTAGAGGATTTTATTAAGACATCCTTTTTACCTTCTTTTTGAGAATTAAATTTTTCATTCATCCAAAATATATTTAAATAACTTTGATCTTTTATTTTAGCATATTTCAAGCTTTCATCTTCATTATCTTAAAAAACCTATTTTGATGGCGAACATAAAAAATTTGTATTAATTTCACTTCTAAAATATTAATCTCTTTGTATGATAGTTTTTTTTTTTTTTTTTTTTGCATGTTTTTCTAATAAAATAACTCCCCCCCCCCCAATATTTAATAGTTTTTTACTGTGTAGAAATCTGATAAAGTTTTGAATTTTTTTCACATTCTTCTTTTGTATTTATTTAAATAAAGCCTTTATCTTGTTTAACCTTTCTGCCAACAATATATGGATTTCATAATACAGACATCAAAAATTTTTTAATTTGAGAGATTGTAAGAGTTTGCTCTAATTTCTTCAGATTTGATCAGAAGAATTTACTTTAACCAAATGAAAGTGCATTGTGTGTGAAAATCACTTATTAAGTTAAAGTGTAGAATAAGGTGCCCTTTGAGTTTGGTCATGTTTTTTAGAGTTCATGGTGCTATAATGATTCCATTCTTTCAAACTGTTTAATTAGGTAACCCTGATAAAATTAAATGTAGAATTATTCTGATAAGGTTACATGTTCTCTGTTTCCGATTACTATTTGTTATTTAAAATCAGCTATGCTGCTTTAAAAAGATAAATTTTTAGAATAATTATTTCATTGTTGTTGCAAAACTTAACCAACATTTCAGCTGTGATATTTATTGCATACTGTGTTGCAAATTTGTATACTTAAAATTTCTTTTTTGCAGTTTGCCTTCAGTTCTTAAATTTTATAACTGAGAAGTATAAATTATGTTTGTTTTTTTTATGAATTTCATAGTGCAAGAGAACTATACTTGTGATACATTATACAGTTTTAAGCTTTGATGTAGAATAATAACAAATATTAAGTTTCAAAAAATGACGTATAATTTGATTGAAAAGGATTCAACTGATAAATTTATTTAGAAATAGAAAAAGTGTATAAATGAGCATCATATTAGAAAAGGCCCATGAAAAAAAATAGTTGGTTTGAAGAAAGCAAATTAGGTATGCTCAAGCTTTACATGATACCAATATGTAGTTTCAGAAAACCTACCATGATTCTTTTCATTTCTTTTGAGATTTATGTCTCTGACAGAAGTGTCATGAAAGACAAGGGCAACTGAAACTCATTCACTTCATGTAAGATTCATTGCTATTCTAAACCCTGCAAGTTCATATGGTAAAGAATGCACAAAAACTGCAATGTGAATGAGCAGTATTGCATCTTTCTCAATTTTCTTTAAAAGGTTTTTTGACGTGTAACATCTTTCCTCTCGATTGCTGGAGATTTGTGGGAGTGATTTCGTGAAAAGGGGACGGAAATGCATAACAGGATGTTGGGGAAGCGCGCGCTATTCAGTGAAATTCTGTTTTTTTCTCCTTCATTCGGGAGGGGCTCCACCCCCTGTGGTCTAGGCTGTGGGATCTTTGTTTTTGTTTTCTCACTTTAGGATCAGAGAAGAAGCTAAGACCTCGACATATGGATATTACTTATCGTCAAACAAGTGGACTGGGTATTGTTAGTCAAGATATTGGGGACATATGTGAGGCAAAATGCTTATTTGAAAATGGAGAAACAGTGATTTCGGTGGTCGTATACATTTCTCCGAATCAAACGGTTCAAAAAATTAAAGATTTCCTGCATTTTTTACTTTTTCCATATACCAAAGGTGGTTCTGCTCTTTTTTTTAAAAAAAACTATCACTCGCTTCCCATGATTTTGAGTGATGATTTTAAAGTTAACTTCAGTTTGCTAGAAGCCGAGCCACTTATAACTTTTTTGAATGATGAACTCAAGCTCGAAATGAACACAAATCGAAATGTTTCAACAACTAACAGTGGTACTGTTATTGACGCTATTTTTCAACGGTAACAGTTTTTAAATATTTTGAAAACACAAGTATATGTGTCATATTTTAGTTATAAATTATTATTACCACTCTTCCCCAAATTGAACAAGAATAATTACTTTTGATAAAAAATTGCATTACTCCTTGTGTTAATTAAATAAAATTTTCATTAAAGATATAATTATTCCACAGAAAATTATTTCCAATCATACTCGATTAATTTTTTTCAGGATTTAAGTTGCTATTGCGAATTTACCACGATAACATGTCATATGTTACACATCATATGCGACTACTGTAAGGCTCATTTCTTTTTTTTAAAAAAAATATTTAGAATTCTAATAAAAATAAGTATTTTATTTTTTTAAATAATGTAATCCTTATTTCATAATGTTAAAATGTTGCATCTCGCAAAAATCCATACGATTTTCTTTAGAATTTATTTTGCTATCTGTGAATGAATCATTGGTAATTTTGTGTTCACTCTCAGTGGTTGTTAAATAATCACCAAAAGGTACCCTATTCCATACTTTAACTCTAAATTTATTCATGCAATTCCCATGAAATGATTTTAATTAAAAAGTAGATTAACATTCTTTAGAATAAATAAGAATATTGATTTCAGATTAACCCTTTATTTACCGCATTATAATTTACTGCAGTTTTTTGATGCAAT
This sequence comes from Trichonephila clavata, assembly GCA_019973975.1. Lineage (NCBI taxonomy): Eukaryota > Metazoa > Arthropoda > Arachnida > Araneae > Nephilidae > Trichonephila > Trichonephila clavata. Next base: position 41,418 of record BMAO01021327.1, read on the forward strand.
ATTTTTTTAATCACTACATTGAAAATTAAGGGATATATATATAAACAAAATACTCAACTTTTAGAAATTTAATCCATTAGAATTAATTAAAGATATTCATCGTAAAATTAATTATATACTCTGTTCACTTAAAATAAATACTCAAATCATTTTCTAAGGTCTTCTTGAAGATAGAAAATAAAAACGACACCGTTTAGCATTAACTACTTTTTTGGAACAAAAATGACAATCTTCGCAATCTGATCAAAATGTCCGCTGAAAGCATGACTTCTGCTATAAAGCTATTCACCTTCCCTTCTAAAATACTCATCATAGAACCTGTGCTGCTATATATCTTGGAAGAGGTGATTTAAAAGAGTATTCCTGCTAAGTATCGTCAGAGTATTTTCAAAAATGGTTATTCTATGTATTTTTAAAGTGAGTGGTACTTATAAGTACCATCAGTAGATAAAGGGTTAACTTTTTAAAATTAGTTGTCCATTTATATAAATTTTTTAATTATATATCTCTCTATTTTTAGGAAATAAAAAAACATTTAAGCTTAGATTTTACATTTGTGTGTTAATGTTGCAATAGAAATATACAGAATAAACACTCTAGGCATTTGTATTGATATGGAAAGTCAGTGGAAGGACAACCCAATTAAAAAAAAAAATCTTAACATTGAATTTTATTTGTTTGAAGTGGTATAATTTGTAATGGGTGTGATATATATAAGGCCATGTATGTACTTTTAAGTTGTTTAATTTTTTTAACTCTAGAAAATATATGACAGACACATTAGAAACAGTAATCATAGACAAATTATTATTCAAATTCTTGTTTTTTAACCATACATTTTGGCATACCATGAGTTTTGATGCATTTACGACTTGCATTATTTAAAATTGGAACTTTTTCATATTGCAATCTTATTATTTGCTGTAAAATTTACAAAGTAAACTGAAAGTCTAACACACTGACATAATTAGAATGTAGAAGGATTTAAATGGCAAGCTGAAAAACATTAATTACACAGTGTCTTACAATTGGGAAATGAATTGTAGGTGAATAGTTTTCTATTGAAATGCAAAGTTTGATTCTAAGTTACACAAGACAAATATATGCACATTTATGATAAAAAAAAAGATTTAATAGTTATCAATTGAAACAAATATTTTGACAATTTTGTAAGTTAACTGTTGGAAAAACTATTTTGTATTTCACGTTCTTTGTTTCATGTTAATAATGTCAAAAATGCATTATGCTTTTGTAGAATTTTTTTTTATATAGATTTAAAATACTCCAAGATATTGATTTTGAACTGTAAAAAGTTATTTTAAAAACCTGGCATTTAACATGCACTTTTGACACAAAAAATAAGATTAAAATATAAAGGTGTGCGTTATACACCAGGTATAAAAATGATAGCCTTAAAAATAACAAAAGAGAGATGAGCATAAAAAAAATTTACTTCTACACATATTGAAATACTGTTTATTTAAAAGATATAACATGTGTGCCTTATGAACCGAAAGAGTTGTAGTTCTAGAAGTATACTATTTTTTCAAAAGTCTGGGATAATACCTCAAATAAATGGCTTCAAAACACAAGAGCATTTTATATTAACATTTCAGATTTCTTCATAAAAAAGGGGATGCATGTTATATGGTGAATATATCTAAAAATTTAAAAATACAGCTTGAAAGTATAGGTGCGCGTTATATGCTGGATTTTATGGTACTTTCTGTAGTGTAAGATTCTCAATTTTCAAATTTGGAAAATAAAAGTTTCTTTTTTTAAGAAATGTGTTAGAAACTTACAAATTTTTAAGTTCGAGTTCATTCAAATAGATATCCAAAATAGTTTAATTTTAAGATTAATTTCAGCAAACTACAGCATTAAGGAACAAATAAGAAATTTGGATGAGTGTAACATATAAAAGGCCAGTGACATGTTTGTATTTTACAGATTTTTGCAACAAAAAATGAAAATTTTATTTCTAGTTATGCAAATAATACTCCCAAGATAGATTCTAGATTAACAAATAACATGTTTATTGAAGTTTTACATTAGCAAAATAATCAATGTACAAAAACAATGCTAAATGAAATACTGTACAAACAACAGCATGAAATGATACATTTCCATATAGAAACTGCAATGACATGCTATTAAGATACTGTCTGATATTTATAAATGATTTTAGAAAACCAATAATATGCAAATAAATGATTCATCAGATTATTTTCCAATAAAATTGAAATTTGAGCATACTGGCTAAAACAACACTCTGTGCTGCATTTTATCAGCTTTTTTCATATCAATTTTTAGAGCTAGAAAAATTTTGTTTTGTAATATGAGGAATATAAGGTAATCAAGATGGGCTCTAAATCATTAGAAGGTTTTGCTATAATTCAAGTTTATATAATAAACAGAGCCTGATAAATGAAGTCAGAATTTTAGCTGACATAAAATGATTGTACCTTAGACAAGGGTTTCAAGCCAAATCTTTAAAAATATATTTCAGTCAATCAGTAAATTATCTAAATTTTTTTTGTAAAAATGACAATGTTTTATGTAAAAGATAAATTATAATCATAAAGAGAATGTTTCTTCATATTAAGTTTATATTCCCAATAAAAAGCATTGATAATTCAACCTATCACAAAGTGTGTTATCTGTTTCCACATTGGCAATCGGTCTGAATGGATCCACTCCATTCATGTTTCGATGATGGGTTTCTCTCCATGAAAAGTGAATAATATCCAACTGTTGTTTTTAACAGGCAAATTAAGGCACTTATCCACACATTTTTCCTTTTCAAAATTTAAGTAATTTTAATAGTCCTGATGAGAGAGAGAAACATTCCTGTTTTGGGTTATGAACTCTGTGATTTATTTGCTGTTTGTTATAAAGCATTTGTTATTGCATTCATCTGGTGATCAATGCAATACTAAATATCTTGATCCTTTACCTGGTACAAAAAGAAAAAGTGAGCACCCTACTCGATTTGGCACAATGCATGGTTGAGTAAGAGATTTACAAGATTTTTTTAATCCCTTAACTGCTGTCCGTGTATATACATATCTTGCTTAACCAGTGTGTTAAGTGCTCTGGATGTATATACATGTCTTTCCGAAATATGATTTCTTTCTTTGCCTATTATTAAAACTATTGCCAAAGCTTGGGAATGTAATAAAAATGACCTTGACAGTGTTTGTGAAGGATTTAATTATTTCAAAAATAAATTTACTTATTTGTGCTTTTTCTCTCCCCCCCCCCAATAGACCATACACTTAAACCTATGTAAAGGCATTGGGAGCAAATCGTGTAACCTTTATTAGGTACCAGAGGGGTTAATGTCAAATTTTAAGCCAAATGAGTTTTTTGATGGACCTTGTAATTTTGAACCTTGATCAAGTAATAGGGATGACATCCACGAGCTGGGACCACACTCTTCAAACTTTCACACCATATCAGCATTAGGACTTTGAACCACAACTTCTACACAGTGGTACCATGACTCAAATCCCTGACCTGATAATGCCGATCATGAGTGTACCACCATAGCAACTCTACTTTCATGGCCATAATTGAGGCTAGGTGAAGTTAGACTTCTGAATCAGAATAGAAATTTTGGCAATCTAAATTTAAAACCTCATATGCCTTGAGGAACCATGTCCCTATATAATTAATACTGAACTCAGTGGCACAACAGCCCAAGAAGGCCAAGGCATACTGTGCCTATCTCAGTTTACATGACCCTAAGCAATTTAATTAATATCACACATTAATTATGCTTAACAGATTTCTAGCACTCTATGTAGATTTCCAAAAAACAGAACAATGCTCATTTTCAAAATATTATCTGCTCGAAGGCCAAAGATGTGCTCAACTTTCTGCCTTACTTAGGATGGAGGGAGTGGCATGTTTCAGAGTCATCACCGGACATGATTACCTCATCTGTTTAAGATTGGCCTGGTTGATTCACTACTCTGTAAATCTGTGCCAATGACTGGGGAGCATCTATCCAATTGCCCTGCTCCTCTTCATGTTCTCTCGCAAGATACCTGTGGAGTTCTTCCTCCTGCTGGCACAACATCTGCTCTACATTGGACTGCAAGATGCCTTATGTCTGAGAGGACGTTGGCGAGCGTAATTTTAAAAAAATAATTTTCAAAATATTTTACTTACAGTTTTAAAGAGGCAAATTTCATATTTCATCATTAGTCTAAAAAAATTGAAACTAAATTTCTCAACCTCTATGTATAAACAGTCAAAGAAAAATTCTTAAAAATAATGAAACTGAGTGTTTATTTAAATTGTTCCATTTTCCAAAAATATTTTGGAACACTGCTTTATATCTAATCTAATGACTAACATTTTCTTAAATTCCAGAAAACTTTTTAAAAGAATTGTGTCATACAAATTTAATAAGTGAAAAGTAAATAAAAATTGGCACATTTTCAATGAATTTAAGATAAAAAAAGAAAACAATTAAAAGTGAGATTCGGTAAATTACATCATATTTATAGTAGTTCTTGCTTTAAAAAATTCATATGAAAAATCCAATACCAAATATAAATTTTTGATACTTGTGTATTATTGCAACCTATTGGTGACATTATATGAAATGAAGCACATGGTTGCCAATTCAGAGCATAGGACACAAGCGAAGTTGAGGTTGCCAACTTGGTGAGTTATCTAGAACATTGGTGATTGTTGCGATAGTACATAAGTATCAAATTTTCTTATCAATTGCAAGTGTCTAAGTTTCCGTAAGTATTATACAGACAGAGCAGCAGTACATTATATATAATATAAAAAAACTTTTTAATACAGCATTGATGTGTGCTAAATTAACCTTTCAATAATGTATAATGAATGGTCAACAGACTTCTACACAAAGGCCAAATATAACAGATCTGCAATTAATAGGAAAACTTTTTTCATCTTTTAAGGTATTCATACTTCTCATTTCGTACCAGATTCTTTCTAATAGGAATGCTAAACCATTTATTTTCTTTATTATCAAATTATATCACTTAAAATTTTGAGGGCATACAACATACTGATAGGGTTTTCTACTACTATGGGTTAAATAATGCTTAGTTAAACCAGATTTACGAACAAAGGACTTGCTGCACAAATCACACACATGCATTCGTTTATTTGTATGTATTTTGCAGTGCTGAATTAAATTACATTTTTGACGAAAAGTTTTTTGACACACATCACACATGTACGATTTTACTTTGGTATGAACTACATAATTATTATCAAAACTATACTTCTCATCAAATCCTTCACTGCGAACATCACAAGCAAATGGTTTTTCATTTGTATGGATTAAATAATGCTTAGTCAATAGATATTTACGGTTAAAGGCTTTGTTACATATATCACACGCATATGGTTTCTCTTTTGTATGAACAAGATAATGTCGATCAAGATGAGGTTTCTGTTTTAAGGCTTTATTGCATATTTCACACACAAATGGCTTTTCTTGGTTATGAACTGACAAATGTTTAGTTAAATTTATTTTCTGCGTAAATCCTTTATTGCACAAGTCACAAACATAAGGTTTTTCTTTTGTGTGAATGAGATAATGGTCCCTTAAATGTGATTTCCGATTATATGCTTTACCACAAAGATCACATATGTGTGATTTTATTTTGTTATGTGAAAGCAAATGCTGCGTAAGATGATATTTCCGATTAAAAGCTTTATTGCACACATCACACACATAGGACTTTACATTTGTGTGAGTATCATAGTGACGTGTTAAATCTGACTTCCATTTGAAACATTTTGAACATATTTTACACATAAAATGTTTTTCTTTGTTAGGAGATACATTTTCTCTTGTAGAATCAGTTATTTGTAAGATACTCTGCAAAGTGTTTTCATTGACTAAATTCATCTTAATTATACCCTAGTTAAGCTTCTAAATTAAATAATTCGCTGCTTGTGTCACAGTGGTAAATTTTCAGTGATGACACTAAATTTACTATTCAAATCAGGAAAAAGAAGCAATTTAAGTCTTTAAGCATTTTAGTAAGAAATCTGAAGATTTCCAGATAACTTGTGAGAATCCAGCTTACAGTATGATGATTTACACAAATGAATTTAACTTAAAATAAATGACATTTTTGCTAAGAATTTTAAATTCACATTGAATGCTAGTAAAACTTTAGCTAAAAAACTGGATGATTTTTAAGAATAAATTTGTAATCGTTTTAAATAACTGGTATATGAATTTAAAATCTTGGAAATTTTCATTAATTAAGATGTAGTTAAGAGACCAAAATAACTATAAACAACAGGCATATTAGTTAGTTATTATTTTTGTAGGATGCGGAACAGACAAACTACTCTGATAGTTTCGGAATACAGAGCCTGTTCTTTTCACTTCAGTTCTCCATTCTTCAGCAACATATTTATTAAGGACTGCGGGATTCTTGATATTCTTTGGGAACTTAATTTTCATAATTTTGCAAACTTCTGTATGTCAATGTTTGCTTTTAAATTTTAAAGTTTCTTGTTATTAATTTTTTCAGTTTAATGCAAGATTTTTACTTGGTTAAAGTGTAGTTTAGGGGGGAGGGTCTTTGGCGATGTTAATTCCTTTTGGCAACCAAAATCGGTCGCCAAGCTACTTCATTTCGCAATAAGTGTCCAAAATTAATTCGTTATCTCGCCATGATATCTAGATAAAAATCAACAAATCCAAGAAAAATCTCTAAATTCAAAAAGGGCCTCCTCAAAACTACACAGAGGAGCCTTTTAACTCAATTAAATTTCTGTTCTCCTTGTTAAAACTCTCCTTGTCACACCAAGGCGTTCACGCGTTACAATCAAAGTAGAAAGGAGAGATGTTTTCGTTGTTCAATTCGCACCAAAGCTTTTTCATATGCGCGGTGGATTTCTACTCTTTAGGTGACGCTGAAGCTAGTAGTTGAAATTCGTACTAATCAGGGAAATCTTCATTAACGTGGGCTGGATTTTCTACCGCCAAATTCTCT
>BMAO01021328.1:0-17898 GCA_019973975.1 Trichonephila clavata
TTCAATAATCTTACCCATTGACCACAGATTCCTAGGAAAGCGGTCATCATGTATGAGTACAACATCATCAACCTTAAATTGACAAGTTACTTTAGAAGGAGGACATATATTCATAGACCTTAGAGATAGCAAATAGTGTTTCCTCCAACGATTCCAAAACTGATTTAATAAATTTTGCTGATGTCTATATCTCTTAAATAAAGACGGTCTAGACCCAGTAAGGTCTTCTCTGGATACTCTTGTTACTGGAAGAGAAAGTAAACGTTTACCTATTAAGAAATGTGCAGGAGTTAGTGGTGAGGGCTCAGAAGGGTCATCATAGATATAAGTTATTGGCCTTGAATTTATCATGGCTTCGATTTCTATGAATACAGTTTCTAGCTCGTTCAAAGAAAGACTAGAACGGCCAATTATTTTTCGTAAACAAGTTTTAATTGTTCTGAAATGCCTCTCCCAGAACCCTCCCCACCATGCTCCTTTTTCAACAATATATTTCCACGTTATACCATGAGTTGAAAACAAATCTTGTACAGATGGATGTAGCATACATCTCCAAAATTTTTTCAATTCTAACTCAGCACGCTTGAAAGTTTTAGCGTTGTCTGAGTAAATTGTTGAACAGAGTCCACGTCGGGAAATGAATCTGCGGAAAGCAAGCAAAAATTGTTCTGTGCTCATTGAAGGAAGAAGTTCGAGATGCAAGGCTCGAGTGGTTGCACATGTGAACAAAAGCAGGTAGTGTTTCTTATCACTGTCTTTTATGAAAAAGGGACCTGCAAAGTCCAATCCTGAAATTGAAAATGGAGGTGATTCCAAAACTCGATCTGGTGGCAAAGGGGTGATTTCTTGGTTACCAGGACGTACTGTGTATTTTTTGCACAAGAAACACCTACTTAAAATAGATTTGACACATTGGCGTCCTTTTAAAATCCAAAACTTCTCTCTGACTTGGGCTAAAGTAGCCTCAACACCAGTATGAAGTAAATGGTTATAGGCATGTAGAATTACTAATTCACTGTACCTATCCTCGTTAGGTAACAACCATGGGTGTTTTTCTCCGAAATCTAGATCAGAGAGAAATGAAGTCTTCCCTTTAGACGCAGAAGACCATGCATATCTAGCTCTGGGTTAAGCGAATATATTTTAGATGCCTTGCCTAGAGACTTTCCCTGAGAAAGATCTAGAGTCTCTTTTGGAAAGTGTTTTCGTTGAGTAGCTTTCACCCAATAGCGCTCGGCACTTGATATTTCAGTTGAACTTAACGGACCTTTTAATTTGATGGATTTTCTTTGAGTATTGTTGATAAATCTCATGACATACGCCGTGATTCGATGAACTCTCAATAAACTACTGAATCGGGTCAAATCCAACAAAGTCGAAGTTTCTATGTCTCGAATAGTAGCCGTTAGAGAATGAATGTCCTTAGATCTTTTTTCATTCGCAACACTCTCCTCGTTGACATGTCTTTGCTGACTCTCCGGCCAAAAGGTATCAGGCTTAGAGAGCCAACGAGGTCCCTGTAACCAAAGGGAACTCTTCACAAGGTTGATTGCACTTTCTCCCCGAGATAACAAGTCCGCCGGATTTTCCTTTCCACTACAGTGAGACCCCTGTTTAGGATCAGTGAGAGATTGAATCTCCGAAACCCTATTGCATACAAAAGGCTTCCAGTTCCTAGCACATCCCCTTATCCAATGTAGAACTATTTGACTCTCAGTCCAAAGAAATAGTCGTTGGATCAGATCGGGAAATAAACTAGTCAAGTAATTAGCTAATTTGGCAGCTACTAAGCCTGCCATCAGTTCTAAACGGGGCAAAGTCATTGTTTTCAATGGAGCTACACGACCCTTTGAAATGATAAAACTAGTGCGAATATGTCGTTTATACCCAACCGCACCATACGCTTTAGGACAAGCGTCAGCAAATATGTGAAGGCTGACATCATATTTCTCGTTACTAACAAAATACTTCCTTGAAATAGAAAAGTTCTGCAGTAATTTTAATTCAGATCGCCAACGCACCCATTCCTTCCTCATCTCCTCTGGTAGGGTTTCATCCCAATCAAGTCCTGCAATCCATATTTTTTGTAACACGATTTTCATCATCATCGTAAAGGGCTGAGACAATCCCATTGGATCGTAAACTCTCGCTACAGTCTCAAGAATAGTTCTCTTAGTAGCTTTTTGAGGAATACTATCGAATGAATTCTCCAAGAATTCACAATTTAATTTTATCTCGTCCATTTCTGGGGTCCAAACCATGCCCAAAAATTTTGACTCTTTAGTCAATCCCACATTAAAACCCTTTTTAATCCATAAAGAATTAAGTTCCGAGGAATTGGATCTTAATTTCCGTAGATCCATCCCAGCATTTAAGAAAATTTTAATTGCGTCTGTTGACAATCTATATGCATCTTTTATTGTGTCTGCGCCATAATACAAATCGTCTACATATAAAGATGAATCAAGCATTTTATAACCTTCCGGATTTGTATTTGCATATTTTTTTATATGATATTTTATCGTCATTGCTAAAATTGCTGGACTACAGCAGAGTCCGAATGGAAGACGTTTAAATCTTAAAATTTTATGTTCATCTTCACTTTTACCATACCAAAGACATTTTAAATAATCCCTATCCTTTTCTGCGATACTTATCATTAAAAATGCTTTGGCTATATCTCCGTTAAAAGCAATTTCATATTTGCGAAATTTTAAAATTACGTCCAATACAAGAGGGAACAAATTAGGCCCAATATCTAGAAAATCATTACGGGATTTTACGTTTTTAGATCGTGAAGAGCTCGCGTCATAAACAACTCTACAACTCGTAGTTTCATTTTGTTTAAGTATTTCTCTATGTGGCATAAAATACGACGAATCATATCCTTCATCTGAACATTCCTCAACTATACCCTCTTTAATTTGCTCTTCTATTACTCTTTTATACTGCTAAAAAATATCGGGATTTCTATTTAATCTATTCTTTAGATTTTCAAATCGCCTTAATGCAACTGCGAAATTATTTTCTAACTGACCCATTTCCGCTTTCCATAGCAAGCCAATAGAATATCTATTATTTTCAAATTGTATTTGCCTTTCGAAACCCTGAATTATCTCCCTCTCCTCCTTAGAAACAGTTGGGTTGTCATTAAAATGTGGTCTCGGACATCCCCGCAATGTGTAACCCTAACTCGTTCATAGCCTTTAATGTCAACGGCGAAGGGGCAGTGACTTCTGCCGCCGTTATAACTTCAGTAAAGAGGCAGCTAACTTTTATTTTATTTGTTTGCTTCATATCCGAAATAAACAACTCGACAACGGAGTATGTTTTGGGTGTGGCATGAGTCATTCCGAAGGAAAAAACAGAAAGTTTTTCTTCTACAATTTTTAAGTTTAATTTTTTCACTAAACTAACATGTATAAAAAACTTCGCGTAGCACCACAATCTAGAATTAAATTAGTTAACTCAATTTTATCCTCATGAAAAGCTAGTATGGAACATGTTTGTAATAAAGGATCTTTTTTACATAAAGATTTATTTTGAATAATAGAAAGAGAATGCTCATCCGGAGAGTTAATTGGTTCTTTTACGAGATTACTTTGCGGGTTTTCAATATTTTGATTGACAATTTGATTTGAAGCTGTTCGCTTGTTGTTTTGGTTTAATCTATTAGTACATATTGATTCATGATGCGATTTAAGTCCGCATTTTAGACAATTACTTTTATTTTTACAATTTTTACTAATATAATACTTCCGGAAACAAATATAACAACGATTTTCGTTACGTAATTTATATAATTTTTCTTTTACACTCTTATAACAAGAAAATGAGCAATGACATTGATTACAAAAGATGCACACACGATTGTCAACAGTATTGAAACTCGCAGCCGTGGGTACATTTCTAGACATTTTTCTATTTTCCAATTTTGCCTGTTCGAAACGTGGAGACCATGTATTTGTTTTCTCTTGTGTCAAAGAACTAGCCGCTTCACGACATTCTATTTCGGTTTTAATGAAATTCAATAAATCTGTCACGCTTATGTCTTCTTTTGAATTTTTCCTTCTACTAAATTCCAGAACAAATTCTTCTGGAATAGATTTTAATAAAATTGGTATTAATAATTGACCAAATGATCCTTTCGTAACTCCCTGAGAATCCAGGTTTCGAACAGCAATTTCTATTTCATCGTATAAATTTCTTAAAGCTTTAACATTATTTGAATTCTTTACCGATTCTAGTTTTAACAATTTATTCATGAATTGACTAATTATAATGTCTTTTTTTCCAAATCTTTCTTTTAAAGCTTTTATGCTCTCATCATAATTCTTTTCATTTAATTCTAGTGAAGCTACGACATTATGTGCTTGACCTATAAGTAATGTTTTTAAATACGCAAATTTTTCTATTTTACTTAAACTTTCCTTTTTATCTATCGTACTTTCAAAACTATTCCAAAATTCTGTAAATTTTGTTGGGTCACCTGAATATTTTTCTAATACTAGTTTGGGAAGTTTTACTGAACTGTGAGCACTGTGCATGTTAATCCTGCTTTCATCAGGAATTTTATTGAAAGATTCTGTTCTTTCTCCTTTTCCTAACACTCGTGCTATTCTTTTCAGAGCTCGAGAACATTTTTCCTGATATTCGTCTGAATTCGTTACATCCGTTTCTAAAGACTCTAATTATATTAATGAATGAATTGAGTCATCAATTTCTTTTAAATTACTTTTCTTTTCTAATAATAATTCCTTCAAATCACATAATTCATCCCTGTCATCATTCGTTTCTAAATTATCTTCAACTTTCTTAATTAGCTTAGTAGTTAATGTTCTCAGCGCAGTTCGCTTACGTTTTAACCTATCTAATTGTTCCTCCATTATTTCGTGTCAATATAAATGTACCCAAGACTGCAATTATTACTATCAAATCTTCAAATTTAAAATCAAATATTTTAAACTCTTACCTCAACCCTGGGCACAGTTTAGACGTCGTAGTAGGTTCTTGGCGGCCGATGCGCCACTGGTGAATTCAGTGGTAGAATGAAGACGACCTTTTTTGTCTTTTATAAGGTTTTATTGCTGGACGACACGGACATGACACGAACATTAAACATGTATGATTAAAACTTAGGTTGCATTATTAGGGCAACCACCCTTCAATTACAGATTCAAACTGTACCAAATGGTAGCTCACCTGCCACTGAGCTCCTACACATAACCAAAACAAAAGTTTCGCGTTACAGAGCAGCGCCCTCTATACGACGCTTTTCAACACCCGGTCCCATGCGAGCGTATGCTCTCGGAACGGGCGGGCCTGGGGAAAAACGTCTCTTTCTCCTTTCGCCGGCCCTGAAGGGGTTAAAAGTGCATAATTACTGTCCACTCCTGGGTGTGGTTTGTGATTATTAATTTAATATATTTTTTTTAAAATCCTTTCATAAGTAAATAACATTTTGATTTTTTTACCATGGAACCCTGGACTTCCACGAGTCTGAATAAAAAATCTAAATGAAATTTACACATGTGTATTCAAAATAGATTCACATTCTCTATGAAGTTTGTTTTACCACAAATTTCCAAAGCTCATCCCACTTATTAAAACCGAACATTTTATTTACATATATTATAACTTGTGGTGGTGGTGGTGGGTCTAATCGGCACCCCCTCTCTCTCTCTCCGTCATGCGCGTCTCTAGGTGTGGGGGGAAACAAAGCATCACCAACAAACTCCATAATAACAATTAGTTTTATTTATTCCTTGAACACACACTTAAACAATCACAAGTGAAATTACAAGAGGAAACCTAGGAGTGATATCTAAAGCGTTGTCTTTTCTTAATACCCAACTCTAATAAACCCGACTACGTGAAATAGATAAGGAGAACAAGCACTAATGAACCAATATCTAATTCTAATTCTATTATCTTAAATCTTAAATCTAATAATTTAATCTAAGCAATGACTTCCTTAACTCGCTCTAGGTTTGTGAATGAAATTATTCCAATATTCGCACGTGACAGCTTCCCGGTTCCTTCTATCTTACATCTACAAAACCTATATATATAGACTTTATATAGTCAAACTAATTTACATATCGAGTGTTCTTCTTGAAAGGCTGTGAATTAATGTGAATGCTAGCCCCAAAGTTTCCCCAAGAGGATTAATAGGAGGTGACCACCTCAGACACTTCCCTATCGTTTTAAAGTTTTTTTGTAGACAGCTCTACGGAGACAAATTTTTATTCTTTTTATGCTTCGTCATCATTTTATTGGGCTGCTCGTCGACTAATGGCAGAGATACCGAAGACGGGCGTAGGATAAAAAACAAGTTTAAAAAACTAAAAAAAACACGCTTTTATTGTAGATCGAACTGAAAAAACGAAAAACAAATTATAGTTTAAAAAAACACGCTTTATAGTGAATCAAAATAAGAAGTAAAAAAAAAAATAATTCTTAAAAAAGAATAAAATGATTAACAAGAAAATTAATGTCATTGTGGTAAAGGCTACCACAATTTTTTTTAAAATTCTGGGAACAGTAATAAAGGTTGTGCAATGCCTAGTTTCGGAAAGGGAAGCTCTCTTACGAAAAAAAATTTCTCGCCAACAACATTATTTCGACTTAATCTAAAAATAAAATTTTTCAATCCATATCTCTTAACTATAACTATAGATACGTATATACAAAATAATTTCAGTGAAATTAGAATAACCTAGTTTTCTTTTAACTCAGTAGTACTTTCAACTATAATCGTTACTCACTTACTCATTTATGTGAATTTATTTATAACATACCTATACATAATTATATATGTATATATATATATATTTATATATAATTCATAATAAAATACAAAATATTTATAAACCTACGATAACTAATCTCAAGATAGTAAAAAAAGTATTAGCCAAAGTAGTACTAATGCAAACTCCTGGCCTTAGGAACCAGGATTGCAGGTTTAAACAAAGTTTTGTGACCAGCCTACCTTCACCTGCCAATACTCTGGATCATAGGGAAAGTAAGGAATATCAAGAGAAATTTAACTATTACATAAAAACACAATCTATTAATTTAAAAAGATAAAATTACAGCCTACTATTAATTATTAGTATATGTTAAAATCGATGCAAGAAACTAGATGATAAACTTACTACATGTGTACAGCATCGGACCATTTTTCCTGCGCGATAGAAAGAAATATAACAGTACCGCATAAAAATATGATAAAATAACATTAAGTCTATATATATACATTTAAAACCTTAAAATATTGATATAAAATTTATAAAAATATATAAAAAATAAAAAGGCAACCACAAACTTACATAATGATTTTAGTTAAATTATAGTATTATTAATTTATTAAACATGTGGCGCCATTTCGATTAACTTATATTTAATTAAAAAAACTGCTACATTATTACATATTGACATTTCCCTGAGAACTATTAGAAATATATACTGCTGTTTGTAAAAAATTCAACACCATGAAGGAATTATCAGAATTAAATGAAATTTAATGCACAAACCGCTTGTATTAGTACAAATAAATGACGAAATTTTCAAAAGAAAAATACAATATTAAACGTCCGAAATCAGTATTTTGTATAGACACCACACGCTGCAATAAGTGCTGCTATATGACGTAGCATGGAGTCAAACAGATTTTGAATATCTGCTTGTGGAAGAGAATTCCATATTGTTTGTATGTGCGGCAAAAGTTCGCCCTTTGAAGCTGCAGGACACGGATCACGAGCGAGACGCCGACCAACCAAATCCCACACGCGCTCAATAGGTGAAATATCCGGCGAATAAGCAGACCAAGGAAGAAGTTGTATGTGTTGGGCTGAACAGAAGTCTCGAACAGTTTTTGCAACATGTGGGTGTGCATTATCCTGCTGAAAGATAGCACCAGTGATGCCTTGAAGGAAAGGAACGACTTCGGGCTGTAGCACTTCATGGACGTACCTGTTGCTACTGATAATTACCCTCAATTCGCAGCAAATTGGATCATTCATGACACGAAATCGCACCCCAAATCATGACTCCGGGTGTTAGGCAACTAAGTTGTTTGATAACGCACTCTGGAAGGTAGCGTTCACCGGCATAGTGTCGAACATGAATGCGACTATCATGGTCCCACAAATTGAAGCATGATTCATCCGAAAAGACAACTTGGTGTCAATCAGCTTGCCAGGCTCAGTGCTCATGAGCCCATTGCAGACGCAGCCATAGACGGTTTCCCGTAAGGGGGATTCTATATAAAGACACCCTTGCATGCAATCCACGGTGCAGCTGACGCCGATGAATTGACGAAGCCGACATTAGTACACCTGTAGCAGTAGAACAACGTACTGCCAACTACCTTGGGGAAGCTGTACGGTCATTCACCACCATACAGAGCAGGTGTGGATCGTCACCTTCAGTCATCCACTGCCAATTTTTCGAGTTGTTTGGTGCTCGCTGGTCCACTGCTTCCAAACTCACCTTTTTGTGGAACAATTCTGCAAAAGAGCTCCTATTTCACGATAGGAAAATCCTCCTTCTCGAAGGCCGACAATCCTCCCTCGTTCAAATTGCGTAATTTGTTGGAATATCTTCTTATTTCGTAGTGGAGACATACTTAGGCAGTGGCGTAACGTACACCCCCGCACTGCGTGGGGGCCCAAGGCTTCTAGGGGGCCCAAAGCCTGACTGACACCATCAACGTAGGTTTTCACAGACAACTTAGAATTTTACTTTTTTCGTTATATAGATGATATAATCATTTTTGGCAAGCAAGACAACTTTATACCTAATATTAATTTTTATCCACAATATCTTAATTTAATACAGACAAATAGTAACAGTTACGAAGCAAATTTTCTTGATATAGAAATTAAATTAAAAGATTATTAAATAGTTACTAATATTTATCATAAACGAGAAGACTTTAATTTCAATATTATAAAAGTACCGCATTGGGAGAGTAATGTGCATGTATCTATATTCAGAAATATTGTTCTTAATTACACACTACGCAATAAATTTCTAGTTTCTAATAAATCAGAAAAAATAAAAATTATAAACATTTTACTAAATGCTGTTTAATTCAAAACTACCCAATTAATTTTATTAATAGATATTTAAATAATGAAATTCTAAATAGTGAGGATTAAATTTTCATAGTTTTAAAAGGTTTATATTATAGATTTATTATTCTTCCTAGATAGTTTTAAATACCCCCAGTTTCTAGTTTTAGATAAAATTACTTTTTTAGAATTTATTATAACTTTTAAACCATATTAAGAGTCTCTAAGATAATGGTAGTATGTTTACATTTCTTATTTTATTATTTCTATTCTTTTCATACTTTTGCTAAGTCTATTTTTCAGCCTTTGCTTTGCTTTGTTTTGAAATTGTATTTGGGTCTAGTATCTGGCAATAACTTGTTTATTGTACTCAGATTTAGCGCGGGCTCTGCATTTCAGTATGCAATTTTTGGGTAAGTTTCCTTTTCCATATAATGGATTTAGATTTCCTATCCATTATTTCGAATTGGTATTTGCTCGGTATTATTAACAGAAAAAAGGCGGAAGGTTGGCTGGCCAAAAAACATGTTCAACCCCACTTTTATACAGAAAGATTTTTTTAAAGAAAATGTTATGTATGCAAGCTGTCCTAAGTCAGCAATGTTGATATACTGAAGCATCTATTCTGTTATATTTTACTCTGTTATTTCAATTTTTCATATCTCCTTCTAAATTCTGTTGTTTTGTTATCTAGCAATTGATATTCTTTTAAGTATTAATCATGTTGATTCATCTCTCTTGTAGAGAAATTTTGATTATATATATATACTAGCTTTCTTGGCCCGGCGTTGCACGGGCTTTCTCTACTTTTATAAATTTTCCGTTCTCTTCACAAAATCAGCATGACCAATATTCTTTTTCGAAGTAACTTTGGCTTCTATGTTTTTTCCTCTCCTCTAAGCCCGGCGTTGCACGGGCTTTTACCGAGTGTATAACTTAATCCCCATGAGAACTTCCTCTTTCACTCATGATGCCAGAACTTCTGTGTGGGTGTGTACACGTACGATGCGAGTGCATGGCCCGGCATCGCTCGGGCTTTCTCGTTTAACATTTTCCCTTCCCTTCAATAAATCAGCACTTCCAATATTCTTTTTCAAAATTAGTTTGACTTCCTTATTTCTCCCCCCCCCCGCCTCACTTAGCCCGGCGTTGTACGGGTTTTTACCGAGTGAATTACTTAATCACCACGGGAATATCCTGTTTCCCTCAGGACGACAACACTTCTGTTTGTGTACGCGTGCAATGTGAGTGATTTCCAAAACAATGTCATTAAATTTCCCATTCTCGAAATTTGTTAAATTCTTTTCGTTGTGAGACGGGTTTCATTCCTTTCCATTTAATCCAGCGTTGCACGGATATATTCGAATGCATAACATATTTCCATGGAAATTCACCTTCCTTTATCGAAGTTCCTGGTATGTGTGTAATTCATATATATTAACGTCATTACAATACCCTTTTTCAAAATATCTTCCAGATCTTACTGATGTCAAACAGGTTTCTTTTCAGGTCACAGTGTTACAGTGACTTTTTTGAGTGTAGAACTATTTTCCTCCTTACTCCTCCCCTCAGGTATAAGATTTATCTTCAAATTTCTATTACTGACTTTTGAAAATCAATATTGCTTTAGTAAAAAAATAATAAATTTAAACAATAAAAATAAAATTATTTTGATGCTTAATTAAAAAAAGTCATAATTTTTTTTATAATAGATAGCTTTTAGGAATCTAAAATACTAAAATAATTTTCAGGTTTTCATTAATCAATCAATCGTTATTTACAGTTAGCTTAAAAATGAGTCTAGATCGTATTTTTATCCAAAATAATAGGCGATATACTTTTTATTAACAAATAATTAATTTAATAATAAAATAATAGAAACATTCCCCTTTTCTTTTAAAAAATATATAAATTTAAATCCTTAGCTATAAATACTAATAAAAAAAATTCTACAGATAGCTCTTGTAACGCTTGGATGTTTGATTAAACATATGTAAGTGTTAAAAAAACACTAAGGGGGGGAAGAAATTAGTTATATGTTTACATTCACTGAAAAAAACATTCAAAAAGAAAATTATACTATCTGATAAAAACATTTAATTTTTTTTTAATTTTATAGTTTTTCACTCCCCTCTGTGTTAACTAAATTGTTTAAACACGTATCTTGCGAAAAAAGTATATTATACAAAACTAACTTATTAATTATTTTATAATAAAATTGATTAAAAATGCTCATTTAGCAATTAATTGTGACATACCATTTGCTTACATAATGGCAGCATTGAAAATGAAGTAAATTTCAGATCAGTGGGGATGCAGCAAGTGAGTTCAATCATTGAAGAAGAGAGAATTAATTTACAGAGGGGAAAAATAAGCAGAAATGAACAAAATCGAATTCTCTAGATTCGAACCCAAACATAAGAATTAGACACTTTGCGGCCTGGCGGAAGCGACGCGCTATCCAACTGCGCCACACAGACCCGTAGCGGAAAATGAAAATAGGCAATAATAATGAATGGGAGGTTCAAATTGAAATTAATTTTTAATTGGAGGGGATCCACAGGATATTCACATAACGATTGAAAGATTTCGATTGAAGATTACATTTAAATGTATTGCAAAAAATTTATTGATTTTTGATATTTTAATAAAAAGCAATCAATAATAAAGAATATATAATATGAACATAGCTTTTTTTTCTAAGGCATTTATGCCTATTTAACTGACTATTTCCAAAATTAAATTTCGAAATGGGTGGATTTCGAAAAATTTTTTGTTTTTATTACGGAATTATATGTCAAAAAAAGAAATATACATTAGGCATTATTTTAAAGTTAACTATAAGTTTTATGAAAGAGAACAAAAATTTCGATACTGATAAATATTTTAAATGAATGTCAGAAATGCATTGAATGCATTTTATCATCTTAATCTGACATATATAGTTATTTAATTTTGAAAATAATATAAAGAAAAATTGACGAAAAAATAACTTTTTCACTCGCGTTTTTTTTTCTTACTGATTACTTACGCCAAACTTACTGATTTCCCCCTGTCTAAGGCAGAAATCTTTAGTGTAACCCTTGGGTTAGATGCGGTCGACGGCGAAACAGGTCAAAAGTCTTTGGCGCAGAGCTAATTTTCGACGCCAATGTATGGCTAAATGTAAAATTGCGTATTTTTAATTATTTTAAAAATCATTACCTTCATTTTTAGAGCATAATTTTTACGTTAATGCTCTCAAACTTCACAAACTATTTGCAAATATAACGTACTTTGAAATAAAAAATGTACAAAAACTACTGTTTAAGTTATTTCTAGGAAAAACAGCAGTTTACGAAAATCACAAAATGGTTTTTAAAATCCGTAATTTGGAAGCAATTTTTTCCATATTTGTATATGTTACGGATGATATTGCTTTACATACGGAAAAAAGGTTTTGTGAGATTACCTTCATAAATGACGAAGTATTTCAAGGTGAAGTAAAAATTGGGACTACTTTTTAAAAATTCTTTAAAAAAAGTTTTTGGGAATTTTATTTTTTAATTGACTGGATCTGAAAGAGAAAGGCTTGAAATTATTTAGCGTAGAATGTCGTTTTAATAACACGAAAACAAATTCATACGCAACAATTTAGAAATAATTTTCATAAAAACGCATCAGTTTTAACACTTTTTTAAAAAATTCGAAAAAAATAGAAAATATCGCTATTTTACAAAAAAAAATTATACCGTGTCGTGACGAAATAAATAATCTTTCCGATTCTGTAACTATTTTTTGTCTGGTTTCAACACCGCAAATTGGATGGCAATTTTAAAATGGTGGAAAACGTCGAATCACCGCTCGGCCGAAACGGAACGGAAGTTCTGCCAAGTAAACAACCGGCAGGAGTAAAACAATTAGACGTTTTAAGGTTTTTAATTAATATCTTTTTAACTAATTACAATGTCGTAATATAAATAGGCAATACGGCTTCCCCGGAAAATTCCCGATCTTTTGGTACCTTCCGCGACTTTCTGCGTGGTGCGGTTCGTGAGAAGATAGACGCACATACATACATACATACATAGATAGATAGATAGATACGTTTGTTTACCTTCGAATTTTAATAGTGTAAGACTAGCTTTCATGGTCCGGCGTTGCACGGGCTTATACCAAGGGTATAACTTAATCCCCATGTTAATTTCCTCCTTTTATTCTAACGCCAACACTTTTGTGGGGTTTGACGCGTACGATGTGAGTGCATGACCCGTGAGTGCGTGTCATGGCTTTGTTGCTTAAAATTTTCCCTTCTCTTCACAAATTCTCGATCCTAGTACCACTGAAGACCCACCGTGTAGGGGCGGGATGCACGTAAAATAAATCGAGAGCTCAAACGTCCTCCCGTTGGTGTGGTGTGGTAGTTAGGAGAGGGGGGTGCCAGCTCAGGTGTCGTCCGCGTCACTTGACCATGGTTCAAAATTACGTGGACCGTCCGTAAAAGGCCTCGTGTTGCTGAACAGTGGGACGTTAATATTCACTGAACTTCACAAATTCAGCACTTCCAATATTATTTTCCGAAATTACTTTGATTTCTTTGTTTCTTTCCTCTCCGCTTAGCCGGGCGTTGCACGGGCTTTTACCGAGTGAATAACTTCACCCTCATGGAAATTTCGTGTTTCCATCAGGCCGATAGCTCTTATGTGTTGCGCGGTGTGAGTGATTTCTTTAACTATGTCATAAAAAATCCCTTTTTCGAAATTTGTTCTTGCGTTGGTGTGGTGTGGTAATTCTTAAAGATGGGCAAATGCTCAGGTGTGGTCCTCGTCAATTGAGCATGGTTGAAAATTTCGAGGTCCGTCACCAAAAACCCTTGAATAGGCAAACAGTGCGAATTTAAAAATCACCCACTCACTTTCCAATTCTTTCCTTTGCCTGAATGAATAATTTCATCCCCATAGAAATTTCGTGTTTCCCTCAGGCCGATAGTACTTGTGTGTGTGTATGCGCGCGATGTGAGTGATTTCTTAACTATGTCATAAAAACTCCCTTTTTCGAAATTTGTTCTTGCGTTGGTGTGGTGTGGTAATTATTAAAGATGGGTGAAAGCTCAGGTGTCGTCCTCGTCACTTGAGAATGGTTGAAAATTTCGAGGTCCGTCACCAAAAATTCTCGAATAGGCAAACAGGGTGAATTTTAAAATCACCCACTCACTTCAACGATATTGATTCATATGAGAAAAAATCATAAAATATGCAAAACATCATTGTTTTGTAAAAAAAAAAGTTGTTTTTTTCCTATAAAATTCTTTAAAGAAATATAGTTTTTGGCATTTTATTTTTTTAATCATTGATTCTAAATGATCAATGACTTTTTTAAAAATCATTTTCATTTAAATGCATCGATATTTATTCATTTTAGAAGAAATCATAAAATAGGCAAAGTATTATTATTTTGAAAAAAAAATCCGAATCGTGACAAATAAATGATGTTTGGTATTTAATTTATTCAATCACTGATATTAAAAGAGCAAAGTCTGAATCCTTTTAGTTCAGATGGTTTACTTATTATAGTTATAAGAAATCCTTACACGTAACGATAGAAAAATTTCGATTAATGATTTACAGAAAACAATTCTTTTATACTTAAAAAAATGTATATTTAAAGCAACAAAGAAAACGTTCTGATATAATATATTACGAAAAACCAAGCATATTTATTATTTTAACAATAATTATTTTCTTAGAGCTTAAAATAATGCAAAGGGTTTGTGTGTATGTGTGGTATTTTCATTTGCCAATGAATCTTTATATACTGGTAGCTAAAGTATAGTCCATAAAACTATAATCTATCATTTTATCCAGAAAAAAACAGATTATACAGTGTTGTCTTTACATAATTAATATAGTAATGAATAACAGAAAAAATATTGCAACATCAAGTTTGACCTTGGCCACTGAGCGTTAAACAGAGGGGGAAAAAATAATAATGATTCTCGCGCATGCGCAAAGCCTTTAGAATGTCTTTAAAAGTTTTCATTATTTTTTATGGCTCAATTTTTAATTGAAAATTCCACGTTTTCACATATTGATTGGAAATAACAATAATTTTTGAAGGAAAAAGGTTACAAAAATAATGCTTATATTATTTCTCGCAAAAACTTTATTTTACGAAAATCACTAAAAAAATCTTAAAAATCCGTAATTTTTAAGCGAAATCGACACACGGGAAAAAATTTAATGCAATTTTTTTTTTTCAATGAAGAAATTATTAAATGATTGATTTAAGTATTTTGAGTGTTTTATTACAATTCGTTCAAAAAAGTTTTCGGCTTTTTATTTTTTAAATCACTGATTCTGAAAGTTTTAAAAATCATTTTTATATAAACGCAACGATATTGATTCATATGAAAAAAATCATAAAATATGCAAAACAGCATTGTTTTGTAAAAAAAAAAAAAGTTGTTGTTTTTCTATAAAATTCTTTAAAGAAAGATAGTTTTTTCCCGGAAATGAAACTGCAGCATTTTTAAAAATAGTTGTATGCTGAAAAAAGAACAGAAAGTATAAATTTTTCAAATAACAAAATTTCACTACTATTTTAATTCTTGAAGTAAAATTGTGAGAATTTTTTGAAATATTCGACACGGGGAAAAAAGTTTCATGCAATTACGCATTATTTTAAAGTAAACTATAAGTTTTATGAAAGAGAACAAAAATTTCGATACTGATAAATATTTTATATGAATCTCTCAGAAATGCATTGAATGCATTTTAATTAAAAAAAATATATATTAATTTAAATCCATTAACAATAAAAACTAATAAAAAAAAATTCTACAGATAGCTCTTGAAACGTTTGGATGTTTGATTAAACATATATAAGTGTTAAAAATCCACTTTTGGGGGAAAACCTAGTTATATGCTAACATTCACTGAAAAAAACATTCAAAAAGAAAATAATACTATTTGATAAAAACATTTAATTTTTTAAATTTTAATTTTATAGTTTTTCATTCCACTCTGTGTTAAAATTATTTAAACACGTATCTGCGAAAAAAATTATATTACACAAAACTAACTTATTAATTATTTTTAATAAAATTGATTAAAAATGCTCATTTAGCAATTAATTGTGACATACCATTTGCTTACATAATGGCAGCACTGAAAATGAAGTAAATTTCAGATCAGTGGGGATGCAGCAAGTGAATTCAATCATTGAAGAAGAGAGAATTAATTTACGGGTGGGAAAAATAAGCAGAAATGAACAAAATCGAATTGTTGAAAAAGATAGAAATTACTTTGAATGATTGAAAATCAGAAAAAAACCTTTTAGAAGGCAAAAAAAAAAAAAAAAGTAAACGCATCAGTTTTAACACGATTTTAAAAAATTCGGAAAAAATAGAAAATATCGTTATTTTACAAAAAAAGTTATACCGTATCGTGGCGAAATAAATGATCTTTCCGATTCTGTAATTATTTTTTGTTTGATTTTAACACGGATAATTCGATGACAATTTTAAGATGGTCGAAAACGTCGAACGACGAAAAATTTTTTTTTTCAATCGCATTTTTTTTTTACTCACCAAAGTTACTGATTTCCCCCAGTTTAAGGCAGAATTTTTTTAGTGTAACCCTTGAGTTAGAAGCGGTGCAAGGCGAAAAAGGTCAACTGTCTTTGGCGCAAAGCTAATTTTCGACGCCAATGTTTGGCTAAATGTAAAAAAAAAAAAAATCGCCCATTTTAAATTGTTTTAAAGATTATTACCTTCATTTTAAGGGCATAATTTTTACGTTAATGCTCTCAAAC
This sequence comes from Trichonephila clavata, assembly GCA_019973975.1. Classification (NCBI taxonomy): domain Eukaryota; kingdom Metazoa; phylum Arthropoda; class Arachnida; order Araneae; family Nephilidae; genus Trichonephila; species Trichonephila clavata. The sequence continues at coordinate 16,869 of BMAO01021328.1, forward strand.
ATCACCAACTATTTGCAAAAATAACGTACTTTGAAATAAAAAATGTCCAAATTACTACTTTTTAATTTATTTCTCAGAAAAATATAAGTTTACGAAAATCACAATTTTTCTTTTAAAATCCGTAATTTTGAAGCAATTTTTTCAATCTTCGTATATGTTACAGATAATATTACTGTACACAAGGAAAAAAGATTTTGTGAGATTATCTTCATAAATGACGAAGTTATTCAATGTGGAGTAAAAAATAAGACTACTTTTTAAAAATTATTTAAAAAAACAGTTTTGGGAATTTTATTTTTTCAATGAATGGATCTAAAAGAGAAAGGCTTGAAGTTAATTAGTATAGAATATCGATTCAATAAGACGAAAAGTAATTCATACTCAACGATTTAGAAATAATTTTCATAAAAACGCATCAGTTTTAACACTATTTTAAAAAATTCGAAAAAAATAGAAAATATCGTTATTTTACAAAAAAAATTATACCTTGTCGTGGCGAAATAAATGACCTTTCCGATTCTGTAATTATTTTTTGTCTCATTTCGACACCGAAAATTAGATGACAATTTTAATATGGTGGAAAACGTAAGATTACCGCTCGGCCGAAACGGAAGGGAAGTTCCGCCAAGTAAACAACCGGCAGGAGTAAAACAATTAGGCGTTTTAAGGTTTTTAATTAATATCTTTTTAACTAATTACAATATCGGAATATAAATAGGCAATACGGCTTCCCCGGAAAATTCCCGATCTTTTGGTACCTTCCGCGACTTTCTGCGTGGTGCGGTTCGTGAGAAGATAGACGCACATACATACATACATACATAGATAGATAGATACGTTTGTTTACCTTCGAATTTTAATAGGGTAAGACTAGCTTTCATAGCCCGGCGTTGCACGGGCTTATACCGAGGGTATAACTTAATCCCATGTTAATTTCCTCTTTTCTTTCTGACGCCAACACTTTTGTGTGGTTTTGACGCGTACGATGTGAGTGCATGACCCGTGAGTGCGTGTCATGGCTTTGTCGCTT
>BMAO01021329.1:0-24186 GCA_019973975.1 Trichonephila clavata
AACTGACCATTGTCCGTATTGAGAAAATTGTTGACGAATAACGTTAAACTTAAGGAATTAAATTATCGATTTATTACATGTACAGCTATTAATTACAATTTTTACAGTTATGTACAAGTTATTTAAACTATTGGGTGTTTTAATACAACAGAATACTTCACAAGTGAAGAAGGAGGGCAAAACAACACGTCTCTTTTCGAGTGTTCCAAGCGGCCTGCCTTTTTACTCTCTGGGGGGTGCGACGGTCCCTTCTTACATCTCAAATTCCACTCGAGGTTCGGCTTCCAGGGGGGTGCAGAGGGGGGTGTTTTTGTTTTACGGCTATGGCTGTTGGTGTGATGTCAGATGAAATGATCCTGGAGTGGTCGTGGGGTTATGGCGTAATGTTATCTGTATAAAAGAGTAGATCTATCTGCTGCGGGGGGAGGCGGGGTTGTCTTACCATTGTCTTACAAAGGAGTTAAATTTCCAAAGGTACCTTGACCCTTTAACGGACCATTTTTTTCTAGTCAATGTATGTTAAAATATTTTTGGAATTGAGATTGATTTAAGAGTAAAGAAACTCATTTAGCTCATTCGATAAAATTAATTAGATTTTTGACGCTATTTTCTTGGTGGTACGTACACTACCCACCCACCCATTGGAGCCATTAAAAAGTAGCAAACTTAGTGCTCTTTTATTTTTTAGTTTGTTTTATATACAAAATATATGTTTTGTAAATTTTATAAACTGGAGTGAGTGGGGGAATATTGTCACACTATTCAGCTACTCAAGGGCTTTGGGTAACGGACCTCGTCATTTTGAAACCTGGTCAAGGGATTAGGACGACATCTGAGTTGATGACACTGTGAAATATAAAACTAAAGATTTACATCAATAATAAATGCTTAAATTGCTGGTGATATCAAGGTGTATATGGCCCTAAATACAGGAAAAATGAAGAGGCATGCTGGGAAAAATTGGCTTGTTGATCTTGTTTTTATAGTGTTGGGGGGGGGGAGTAACAGTTTGTGTAAGGGTTTAAAACTCATTAAAATTTTCTGAGATAATTATTAGATGGCAGCACTAATGAAAAGTGGTAAAATAGTTTACAATGGGCATTCAAAAATTAATGCACTTGGTGGTAAACATACTGACCTCGGCCTTAGGAAGGGTTAAAACAAAACCCCTGTTGCTGCGGAATGCTCATGATGGGCCACAGAAGAATTTTGTTTGCCAAGGGAAAATGTTTGAAATTGAAGAATCTTTTAAATATCAGAATGTTCGTGTATATGCAACGAGGGCTCAAGAAGCTAAAGAGAACAACAAAAATTCTTACAGAGAGCTCGTCTACCGGCTTCCGTAATGGTTTGATGTGAGATCAGCAGCAAAAAAGTGTCTCAAATTCCTCTTTGCCGGAAAGTTGTGAAAACCACGGCAAAAGTTTATTAAAGTATTATGATACGACCAACAATGAAACCCCTGAACACACACATGAACATGTTTAACGGGAATGATAAGATTTTTCAACAGGACATAAGGAGAAGAGAATGCAGTGGTGTAACGTACACCCCCGAATCGGAGGGGACGTCCCAGGATTCTAGAGGAACCAAGAGTTCTAGAAGAGGGTCCCAGGATTCTAGGGGGGTCCCAGGATTCTAGGGGATCCCAGGATTCTAGGGGTCCCAAGATTCTAGGGGTAAATCCCAGAATTCTAGGGTGGTCCCAGAATTCTAGAGTGGTCCAGGATTCTAGAGTGGTCCCAGGATTCTAGGAGGTCACAGGATTCTAGAGGGTTCTAGGGTGGTCCCAGGACTCTAGGGGTGGGGGGCTTATGGTTTTTTCAATCTTTTGTAAGATCTGGCTTGGGGCCCAAAACCTGACTTGATTGGTGGGGGAGCCATAATATTCTTAGTTCCACCACGACAGTGGTAGTTGAAGGAGAATGTGCCGGACAGTGGGGCACACAGACTCTTATGGGGTTGGGCTTACATTCTAATAAAGACGCAGATGTAAGCCTGAAGGGGTAATCTCTATGGTGGTCTATTGGTTTATGGAGGTGGATTGAGCCCCAAATCTCTCCCATTGTGTACGTCACTGGTACCGGATTTCATAGAACAAGAAGACTGCCTTCCAGCAGACCGGATTTAAGTCTCTTAGGCAATAAATTGGGGCCAGGAAAGGAGGCGAAGGTGTGCCAAAAGCGGCACTGAACGTCCTTTAACCCTTTATCTACCTCATTATGATTTACTGCAGTTTTTTTCATGCAATATTTTTTTTAATCACTACATTGAAAATTAAGGGATATACATAAGCAAAACACTCAACTTTGGAAAATTTAATCCGTTAGAGCTAATGTATTAATTAAATATTCAACTTTAAAATTAATTACATACACTGTTCACTTAAAATAAATAGTCAAACGTTTTCTAAGGTCTTCATTAACATACAAAAAAATAAGGCACTTACCTTTTGACATTAACTACTTTTTTGGAACAAAAATGACAATCTTCACAATCCGATCAAAATGTCAGCTGAAAACGCAACTTCTGCTATAAAACTATTCGCCTTCCCCGCTAAAATACTCATCATAGAACCCATGCTGCCACATATCTTGGGAGAGGGGATTTAAAAGAATATATTCCTGCTAAGTACCTACAGAATATTCGTAAAAATGGTTGATCTATGTAATTTTAATGTGAGTGGTACTTATAAGTACCGTACACAAATAAAGGGTTAAGGAAAGCAGGGATGCAATGTTTTGTGTGCTTCGACAGATGAACAGTCAAAGACTTAAAGCCTAATTGAAGTCAAAAGATGATTAGTTTGATTAAAAGAGGAGGTACATAATGTTAAGTTTAAACTAAATTAAATTTTCTTAAAACTTTTTTCCCTTATAATTGTATCAGTATTTATGGCAAGAATAGGTATATTTGTTGCATAATAAAATAAACTTCTATATTTGTTCTTGGCATCTCAAAGCATTCCATATTTTTAATACATTATCCTGGCAACAGTCTGAGACGATTATTTTTTCGCCTTAATTTCAACCTTTTGACCCGTCCGTAAAATACGATCTATTTTTTTTTAAAGGTGACAGAAATATGCATTCATTTTTATTATGTCTGTTGATGCAGTTAAAGTGTTTACGGAAATTCAAAACGTCATCTGATTTGAATAATAAAGCGGCTTGTTGTTCCTACTTCTTACTTTTTGGGAGGTATTTTAGAAATGAATGACAGTTTTAAGAGCGGATACGCGCGTGAAAACATTTAGTTGGCAATGAATTATTAAAATTGCGCAGTTTTTTTAAAAGAAAATAATCATGTGAGAGATGGCCCTTTTTTTTCATTCAGTTTTTATAGTGAGTTTACAGAGAATTCCGTTTCCTTTTTTCCATCATCTATAAACGTTTTCGTGCTAAATTGTATTACAGACTAGTTGTTACCCACCCGCTTTGCTGGGTATTTCATTACATGGTAAGACTGTACATTCTTTTTAGGATCATACCATCTAAGTCCTAGCATTCAGCTCTCGATTGTCTGAAAGTATATTCTTATGACCTTCGCCTCTTGATTTAAAAAAGACACAACAAAATTTCTAATTTCTACAGCGAAAGTATATTCATATCTTTTACGCCCCTGAAGTAGCTTTTTTAGTTTCCCGGTTTTTTCCATTCCCGGGAACGTAATACTCATTCCGGCTTCCCGAAAATATATAAAAATTTCGAAAAATTTAAAAACAAGTTATTTTTAACTGGTATCAATAATAATTACATAAAATAAGGATAAATATATAAATCCCCAAATTTAAATTAGCTTTATAATCAGCTAAAATACAAAAAAATGTGTTAATTATTCCTCTTTAAAGAGTGATTTGAGGTTCGTCACCAAAAGCCCTCGAATATATAGCTGAGTAGTGCGACGTTAATATTCACTCACTCTGCACGGTTCAATACTTCTCCACTACAACGCTCGGCCGCATACGTCTTAATAAACAAATGCGAAAAATGTGAAATTTTACATCATTTAGCGCATTGATTCCCAAAGTGGTCTATATCTACCCCCCCCAAGGGTCTATGACGACCTGCAATGGGTCCACGTGAGTGAAAAATTTAGTATTAAATAATGGGTGGCATACTTATAAAAAATGAAAATGTAAATTTTCATCATTTAGCGCATTGATTCCCAAAGTGGTCTATATCTACCCTCCCCCCAAGGGTCTATGACGACCTTCAACGGGTCCACGTGAGTGAAAAAATAGTTTAGGGGTCCATTAAAGGATAAACGGGGGTCTATGACAGTGGTTCTCAATAAGCCAGATCGTGATTTTAATTTTAAAAAGAAAATGTTATATCAATTGCAAAACCAGATTTTATGCCTATTTAGCAGATTTATTTACTAAACTTAATGAGTCTAATTTGCAGTTATATTTTATTAAAACAAGCATATATTTTATCAAATCAAGAACAATCATTTCAGTTTTTCTTACCAGAATTAAGCTAAAGAAGTTATAATATTGGACATCGCGAATTTTCTCATTTTGTCACAGACAATCCGCCAGGAAGATGATGTTTTAACCTACGTTCAACATTTAAATGCCCTCTATTCAGATTTTAAAATTAGGTTTGAGAATTCTTTGATTATGGTAATACCAAAGAAGGTAATGCATCATATTTTCACATTGAAGAAAATAAATGTCATATTTCAGGAGGAGCTGTTTGGAATAGGCACTAACAAAGATCTTAAAGTGAAGTTTATAAACGAATGTCAATTTTAGCGTTAAAAAGATATACCTGTTATTTATTCCAAATTATGAAACCAAGGAGATTAAGGGTAAACTTGACAAGATTGATGCCAAATGGGAATATTTATCATTGAAGGGCCAGATTCATCCTCACCATTAAAAACATTTTTGTTCGTTGCTCAGTTGCTTTATGTAACAGTTATTTTATGAATTATTAAATTTTAATTTAAAATTAACTATGTGTGTGTGTATTTCTTAAATTTTAAACGCTATATTTCACTACAGTTAAAAATTGAAATCTTTTCAAGTAAATAGTTCTATAGCAGCCGTCAAAAAGATATTTCAGTTGATAAAAGTGCAAAAATTTTATATGAGGTAAGCAGGGGTCTACTAGGCGAAAAGCATGACAAGGGGTCTAATGAAACAAGAAAGTTTGGGAACCTCTGATTTAGCGTATTCATGAGATCTTTCGCCAACCGCGCGCGGCCCATGAGTTTCATTTTTTCAAACATTTAGAACAGTTTTTACGAATTAAACGGTATGAAATGAAGACAGGGGGAAAAACTCATCAGAGTTTATTGATTCCAAAGATGAGAATTTCTTTTAAGACAGACCTCTATGCATTAAAATCTCGTTAGGAGAAAGGTGTATTGAAGCACAAATGAGGCCTATTTTAATTTTTAAAAAAAACAGTTTTTGAAGAAGAAAAAAAAAAGATGCAGAGTTCCATATATTCGTTTAAAAATCCGACATTTCACGCTGGAGATAATGCGTTTGATTACAAAAACGCTTATGAAAGCAGGATGATAATTTTGCTCACCTGTTGACTAGCTAAACATCAGAAAGAAAACGTGTTTATCTGAAACCATCAAAATAATGACACGGAAATGTGCCACGTCATGCAAGACCTTAAACCCTCGATTTCGTGTCATTATACGGCATCACACGCTTCTTCGACCTTAATCATCAAGCACTGTTAAGCGTATCGAGTGATTTGATGTTGATTCTTCAACAAACCATCCAAATTTTGCCGCTGTGCTGTGTGATCATTCTTTACACTAGCTTTTTTTCATCTCATCTTACCTGCCGTGTTTAATTCGCGAACGTTAATATTAATCATATGGAGTTTTTGTTTTAACCTTCTCAAATCTGGATTATTGCATTCAAATTGCGTCCCGAGTCTAAGTTTAAGGAGGAGATAAGAGTTTCCACACGAAAAATATTACTTTCTCGAATTCAAAATGGTCGTTACACGTGAGAACCTTGGAACAAATTTACCAAATATTTAATTTAAGTTTTATTTTAACCAACTAACTCTGATTCACGAGTATATTCGTCATGGTGAAGTTTCAAGATTTTGTGTCATGACGAGTATACTCGACGTGCGTAAAAGTAGTGGCCATTGGCTATTTAACTGTAATTTTTGAGAAAAACGAAACATATTCTCATATTTCAAGTGGCCACGGTAGCCAAGTGATCAAGGTATCGGATCGTAGCTGGTATGTCATGAGTTCGAGTCCAGTACCACTAAACACCTGCCGTGTAGGGGCACGATGCACATTAAATATGTCGAGAGCTCAAATGTCCTCCTGCTGTTGTGTTGTGGTAGTTAGGAGAGAGGGGTGCCAGCTCAGGTGTCGTCCTCGTGACTTGACCATGGTTCAAAATTACGAGGCCCGTCGCCAAAAGCCTTAGTGTAGCTGAACAGTGTGACGGTAATATTCTCTCACTCACTCACTCAAACGGGGCCGCCACAATTAATAGGTTAAAAGTTGAATACGTTGATATGAAATATCATTGATAATTTTAAAATTTATTTAAAAATACTCGAAACACTACACTTTTCTGTAAAAAGTCCTCTTATGGGTCTGTTATGGAAACTTGGAGAGGGATGTATCAGCTGAGGGGACGTCTTCATCTCTTGACCGAGGGCTCAAAATCCCCTCGCTGCTCCAGAGTTGCAACATGAGTTAATAATCAGCCAAACATTTGAATAGTTCATATCGTAGAAATGGTATCAAATCGATTCCTCTTTCAGTTTGGTAATGTTTATTATCTCACGCTTTCTATATAATGTCAAGAAAAAAACTATCTCAATCTGACCATTGTGGCCGCGGCAGCCTAGTGGTTATGGTCTCGAACTCGTGTCGAGGGTTCGAATCCTGGTGACATTGAAGATCCATCGTGTTTAAGGGGCTGGTGCTCGTTATATCTGTTGAGATCAATGTCCTCCCGTTGATGTGGTGTGGTAGTTTGGAGAGTGGGGTGTCAGCTCAAATGTCATCCTCGTCACTTGACGAAGGTTTAAAATCATGATGTTACTAAATTCTTCCTCTCACTCACGTGACGTTAATCGAAAAATCAAATCGAATATGGAAAATCTGTAATTGCAAAAGTTACACTAAGTCATCCGCCAAATTCGTATACTTGGATTTATAGCGTATTTTCTCTCTCAATCCCTACTATCAGTTCACTTTCTCCCTATATATATTTATGTATTTTGTTCAAATTTTCAATCGTTAATAAAATACTTTATATTGAACCATTCAAGTTCAGATACATTTTTTAAACTTGTAGTGGATGGCACTTGATGTTAATACACAGTTTCTTCAAATATTAATTAATAAATTAAATTAAAATCTAAATAAATACAAGCAAACAAAAATAGTGCTTCAACAGTATATATAGAAAGGAAAATTGCTCGTTGTGTCCCTGTAGCGCAACAGATAGCGTGTTGGACTTCTAATCCAAAGGTCGCGGGTTCGAATCACTACAAGGATGGCCTAATTCCTGAGAGTGTGATTTTTTTTTACGTAACTATTTTATTAGAATAATTAAATTTAGTTAATGAATAAAGATAACAAACAAAAATAATTGTCCAAAACCATACATAGAAAGGAAAGTAGAAAAACTGCATGGAAAATCGCTTTCTATTTTGTCACTTAATAGTGGGATTCTATCACGTATTTTTATATTGATAAAAAGTAACTAAAAAATAAAATGTTTCTTTGATGACTGAAGTAGGAATTGACTCAATTTTTTTTTTATATTACTTGTTAAAAATGAGATGAAATTGCCATCGTTTAGTTTGCTCTTGCAGTTTTTGGCACTAATGTAAAAGGCAACAGCGCTTAGGCTATTTCAGATAAGGCTATTTCAGTATTTCTGAGAAAAAAATAGAAATTGCAATTATCAAAGATTACGTAAGATAAGTTTCGAAAATCTGATTATCAAGTTCGGTAATAAAAAAAAGAACATGAAAAAAACCCGAAGATTCCAGATTTTGTGAAAACATGCGTTCAACATGTATCTTGTTGTGTAACAAATTAAAGCAATATCTCCACCCACCCACCCTTTATACATGTTTAATGTTACATAAAGGCAGTTTCTCAGTTCATAGCTAAAGTTAGTGTACAATTGTTTATGATATTTAGTAATGTAATTTTTCACACATACAATTTTTTCCCTGGTAAATAATACACCTACTTTTACCAACTTTGTTAAAAACATTTTTTTTCCTTTCCTCTTACGTTTTTTATTTGCCCAAATTTATATTATCTTGACGTACGAGTGCTTTATTTTAACCCCTTAAGAGGTCAATTTCTTTGCCCAAAATGTTCCAAAAAAAGACAAATTTTTTTATTGCATGCAACTAAGCATAATACTCAGAAAGCGCGAAAATGGAAGAATTTTATTTTAATTTTCAATTTTAATGTTTTCACAAGTTTTTTAAACAATTTTATAGTTGTTGAACACAAAAATCCATAAATGTTTACTTTTTGTAAGTATACTCTGCAGGATGAAGAATGTTTCATATACCTTAGAAATTTTTTCATACTTACAAAACATGTTCGTACTTTTTTTCAAATGGTTCAGGGTTATATTACTGTATATATATATATATACGCACACACATAATTTGAAATATGGAGTAATATTAAGAATTACATTGCAATGGAGACAGAGATAGTATCGACTTTTTTGGACTATGTTTCCATTTTCATTTCTTCTCAAGCAACACATTGCCTTGCCAATCCCTGTTCTTTATCGAATATTTTCAAGAATCTAAATTCCAGCCTTCAATGAAAAATTCCAGTCTTCACCTCAAAGAAAACCCGGATGAGAAGTATTTCAGCCCCATGGACAAACTGCATCTCTTAAGGTATCCGACTACTTGCAACAATACTTTTTTTTTAAAAAAAATGGAGATACAAGGATTTTTGTTGTTGTTTTTAGATTTGTTTAGTACATTTTAAGAAAAATTTGCTAAAATTAAGAAGAGAAAAAGAAATTAGGATTACTAAAATGGGGTAAAAATAGGTAAAAATTGACAAAAAATAACATAAACGCGGCCCAATTTGTACCAAAAGTTTATGAACAAATTTTCAATTTGCGTTGCTATGCTATTTATTTTTGAAACGACCTTCAGGATAAGAGATATTTTAATTTTTACAAAAACTAGAGCTTTTTATCTTAGTTATTATATGAAATTGCTTAAAAAAAAACAGTGATTATATTCACATAAGGGACTGAACATTTTGTAATAAAACAGTGATTGATACATCTTTTTAGAGGTGAGCCATCACTGTGTTGATACTAATCTTGAATTTCAAGCCAGAATTTGGTAAAAAAAAGTCATGTTTAGATCACATCACAACCATCAGATTCCCGAATCTTGGTTGTCATACAGTTCCTATGTTTACTTTATTGCATAAGTATTTCGGTCGTGTTGAATTTTAACTGTGGATGTGTATTTATATACAGTTTTTTAATTGCATATTTTTTCATTAACTATGAATCCAAAATAAGTAAGTGTAAAAAACAATAATCAGTGGGAGAGAGAGAGTTTTTTTTCGTCGCGCACTACAAAGCAACACGAGGACTATTGACGACCAGCCTTGACCTTTTAACCATCTCCAAACTATCCCACCACACCAACGGGAGAACTTGAGCTATGACAGCTTTAACGTGCATCAGCCCCCACTACACGGCGGGTCTTCAGTGTCCCTAGGGCTAGAACTCCAAACACGGCAGCCACGAGCTCGTGTGGCCGCGATAGCCTAGTAGCCCTCAAACGTCCTCCCGTTGGTGTTGTGTGGCAGCTAAGAGAGGGCGTGTCAGCTCAGGTGTCGTCCTCGTCATTTCACCGTGGTTAAAATTACCGTGGTTCACCACACTCACTCATTCATATTTCTTTCGAATCAATTTGTCTGGGCCGTGGGTAGCCTAGTGGTTAGAGCATCGGACTCCAGACCGGAGGGCCTGGGTTCGATGCCCGATAACACCGAGAATACACAGAGTACGTGTTCGTTAAATCAGTGGGTCCGAAAGTCTTGTGGGTGGTCGCAGCAAAAACCACGAGTGCTGGAGAATATTTCCCTTCCCTTCAATTCCATGCTTAAATTGTGGAGATAGGTGGTGACGCCATCTATTGTTAAGAAGTCCAACCTGTCTCACAGGCTCTGGCACCTTTCATTCCTTCCCTTCGGGAAGGACACGACAACAACATCAATTTGTCTAGTTACAAGGTCCGTCGCCAAAAGCCCTCGAGTAGCTGAACAGTGTGACCAGGGGCGTACCTACCGCCGTATCAACCTCATCAATTATACGGGGCCCTCAAGGTACTGGTATGTAAACAAAACAATCGTAAGCTATTAAGTGGCCCAAAATAGGGCACTCAAAGAAACTTCGATACAGGGCCCACTTAGAACCAGCTAAGCCAGTGAGTGCGACGTTAATATTCACTGACTACCCACTACGAGCTCGTGGCGATATGGTCACGAACTTGTGTCTACTACGGCCACAGCTCGAGGTAAATTGAATAGTTTAACTAATTAAACGAGAAAATGCAAAAGATAGCAAATAAATAACTTGTAGAGTTACAACTCTTATCATCGTAAACTTTGGTATTGCTATTAAAATGTGTATGATGGTCACAACGTGGTTTGATATTTCTCTAAATGAAACTGAACAATTCCTTCTGTACTGCATCGAAGAGCGCAGTCATGCCTTGATGATGAATATAGAAGTCAGTCGGCGTATTTTTGAATTTGCTATAGAAAGAATTGTAATTGATAGAAGATTGGGGGAGACAGAGAGGAAGAGGGGACAGATTGACCGATGTAGAGGATTGACAAACCCTCTGCAGACGTCATAACATGTCGTCGTACGTGAGGACAGACATGTTATGCTTATGCCAATGGCTGATCAAACTTCAATTGAGAATCCCACAGATAGAATTAGGATCTGTTGTACAATAATTTGTCTTCTGGTACTGTATTGTAATACTTTAGTCTTCAAACTATTTTCCATGGAACCCTTAGATTCCACGAAGCATACCTGGAGGTTCCATGAATCTGAAATAAAATCCAAAAAGAAAACTATAAATATGTATGCAAAATAGATTCAAGTTCTCTGTGGAGTTTGTATGACCACAATTATCTACAATCGCGTTTTTCAATGCGGGTCGCATGTCCGGTGGGGAGAAACTTCGTAGCCGGACAACCTCTCTTCTTAATAATTTCCTGCAATTTGTAATATAATAATAAATATTAAAACGGTTTTTTATACATGTCCTACCTAGATTGTGAATATTCTGTTGTTTATGATTCTGAGTTCTGCAAAATAATCTTATACACATGTTTGTGCAATACATTGGCGTAGGTACTACTGAATGGGCTCCGTGTCAAAATTCTTTAGGGAGAGGCTTTTATGAAAAAAACATAAATCATCGCATTAATAAAACTTATTTGGAAGTGTTTAACATTTTTGACACATGGTGAGGCCACTCTAATTTGAGGAAACCGTATCATTGAGTGATTGAAAGTGAATATTAACGTCGCACTGTTCAGCTAATCTAGGGCTTTTGGCGACGGACCTCGTCATTTTGAATCATGATCAAGTGACAAGGACGACACCTGAGCTGGCACCCCTCTCCTAACTACCACACCAACGGAAGAACATTTGAGCTCTCGACAGATTTAACGTGCATCGCTCCCCTACACGACAGGTTTTCAGTGGTACTGGGCTTGAACTCATGACACGCCAGCTACTGGGCTGCCGCGGCCACCCCGTTTCATTGATACGGCGGTAGTTACGCATTTGGTGCGTGAGGGAGTGAATATTAACGTCACACTGTTCAGCTATATATACACGAGGGCTTTTGGCGACGCGTCATTTTGAACCATGGTCAACGCCTTTGCTGCAGTGCTATGCAAAACTAAGTGAGATGGAATGGAATGAATTCGATTTAGACGATAATAATAAAACTTATACAAAAAAGCACTTTTTTGCAGAAAAAAAAATCTATGAGCTAACATTTTTTTTTTAAAAAAAAGCCTAACAGTTGTAAAATAATATTTTCGGGAGGAGAAAACCAAGTATATGAATGGACAAATCAGTAGATTTTCTAATGAAGTAACTTATCGACGTATTAACAAATTCGACGTTAAAACCTAAATTTAAGCAAGTAACATCTCCTATAGGCAGACCAGTTCTTGGAGTGCCCCCCCCCCACCGAAGGAAAGCTTAAACTCCTATCATAAGTGAACTGTGGGATGCCTTTGGTTCGGCTTAACCTTAGCCCTTTGCTGCACTTTTGATTATGATTGATTAAAAGATTTAAGTTTTAATTTATTTTAAGTTTTAATTTAATATCTCCTAAATTTTAGGATGAAAATTTACACATTTCAAAAACGTTTCTCGCACAGCTATAAAAATTTTAATATCCATTCTGAACAGTAAAATTAAAAATACTTCTCAATGTATGAGGTAACGGGAACAAAAAATAGAAACAAATTAAGACAGTATATAAAATGTGACTGCAGATATAGCTTTAATAGACCTACACTTCGACAGTTTCAGAAAAAAAATACAAGCACATATCCCAATTACTAAATATAATGCACGGGTAGATGACACCTAGATCCCTAATTAATGAGTAAATTACATTAATATCATGTTAAAAAATTTCAATAAAATATACGGTATTTTTCTTAAATTGTCTATAAAGTACCTATAACTTTAAACATTTTAATGTACACTTGCTGCGGATAATCAGCCTACAGGCCGTTATTTTACATGTTCATTCTAAAATTACTGAATTAATATTAAAATATCTCTTGAGAAAATCAACATACCTATCAAGGATTCTTCAAAATTACCTCATTCAAACAACCGAAAAATCCACCTTAATATGAACAAATAAGAATAACCACCAAGCAATCACCCACCAGCCCCACCAAAAATCTGCCTAAACTAATAAAAAGAGCTTTTAAAAAAACCTTTTATAGTGAGACAATTACACCAAGTCGTGTTTTTTAAGTACTGTAAAATCCGGCGTATAACGTACACTTTTAACACAAAAAATAAGATCGAAATTGACGCGTGCGCGTTATACGCCAGGTATAAAAGTGACAGCTTTAAAAAAGAAAAAAAAAATAGTTGAGCATTAAAAAATTAGACATCTACATAAATCGAAATAGTATTTATTTAAAAGAAATGACATTCTTAATGAACTTAAAGGGTTATACACTCATGTCCATAAATTAAGGATAATTCAGAATCACACAGAAATTAAACTCTAAAATAAAAATTTCACCTGTAGAATTATCACACATATCTTGAAGAAGAATATGCAAATGACAGGAAACCACCAGATGGCGCGAATAGTACGTCACAATGACGAGAGTGTAAGAGAGGGGTATATAAGGAATGGTGGTAAAGAAGTAAAATTGTTCACAAGCGCTTTAAAAGCCTTTCAGGGCAATAACCGCATAGTTATGGCACAAAGGAAGCATTTGGATGATTTTTTACGTTGTAGAATTATCGGACGACTGGAATGGGGACGTACCCAAATGGAAGTATCCGAGGAACATGGAATCGCCCAGAGTGTCATCTCCAGGCTTTGGCAACGATTCCAAGATGATGGTAATGTGAGTAGATATTACAGGACAGGTCGCCCCCAAGTTACAACGCCGAATGAAGACCGGTATTTGGCAGTTACTGCCAAAAGAAACAGACGGAGCGCAACATCAAACCTATCACGTCAGCTCTCTTCAGCTACCGGTACGACAGTTTCAAGGCAGACCGTGTACAGACGCTTAGGGCACATTGGTCTATAGGCTCGTAGGCCTGTCAGATGTATTTCCCTTACCGCAACTCACTGTCGCCTGCGATTAACCTGGAGTAGAGAGCATGCATTGTGGACACCGCGACAGTGGTCTTGTGTGATGTTTTCCGACGAGTCCAGGTTTAGTTTGCAGTCTGATTCTCGCCGGACTTTCATATGGAGAGCGCCAGGTATCCGTTACCACCAAGAGAATACCATTGAACGACACCGTTACGGTGGTGCAGGATGGCTCGTTTGGGGAGGAATTATTCTTGGTTCCAGAACTGACCTGCATGTTCAGAGTGTAACGATGACGGGCCACATCTATCGGGATGTTATTCTGGAACAACATGTACGTTTGTTTCGGGGCGCCATGGGTGTTGAATTTCTGTTTATGGATGACAACGCCCGTCCTCACCGGGCAAACATTGCAGACGAATGCCTTCAATCGGAGGATATCACCCGTATGGATTGGCCAGCATACTCACCGGACTTGAATCCAATAGAGCATGTGTGGGATATGCTTGGACGACGAATTGCAGCCCGTCAACCCCCTCCCACCTGTCAACCGGAACTTCGGAGGGCATTGATTGACGAGTGGTGTATCAAGATCAGATTGATAATTTGATACTCAGCATGCGTATGCGTTGTAAGGCCTGTCCAGGAGACATGCTCCGTATTAACCATCATACTAACCATGTTATACTGTTTTTTGTAAATAGGTTGTTTTTTTGAAATTTGCTCCAGGGAGTAAAAATCGCAATTTTTATTATTTATGTTAAACATATAGCATCTTTTTTGCTCTTTACCTTTTGTTTAATAAATAGACTTTACAAATAAGTGAAATTTGTTTTGCTTCTGTCTCTTTCTTTGCCTGAACTTCATTATCCTTATTTATGCACATGAGTGTTTAGTTCTGGAAATATATTACTTTTTAAAAGCTAGGCATAAATATCTCGAATAAACGACTTTGAAACATAAGAGCATTGCATACGTGCATTTCAGATTTCTTCGTATAAAAAAAGGGTGCGCGTTATACGGCGAATATACCTAACAATTAAAAAAATACAGCTTGAAAGTGTAGGTGCACGTTATACGGCTTGCGCGTTATACACTGGATTTTACGGTAATTACAAGCTTCTATTACGATTTATTTGGGAATTGAATGCTTGTGTGATTCTATGGCAGGTAACAAAAAAAAAAGGGATTGATATTACTGAAACAAAGATCATCATAAATCTTTAGCAAAGGGGGAAATCTTTTAAAGCAATCACTGTAACTGTTAACAGGAGACATTCAAAAAATGCTTATGAACTACAAATCAATTAAAATTTCAACGTCCAAGCCAAGATCCGGCCGCTCGTCTGCACTGTTATCTCGAGAATCCCGCTTTGTATACTCTCTGTAGAAATAAATCAGACTATCAACTTCGGAAATAGCTATAAGTGTTGCTGAGATATTCCAAAAAATGTTAATTTAATCACAATTCGAAGATAACTAGGTGACTATCACTGGCGATTTGTTTTATTCCAGTCTGGTTTCAAAATATTCTAAACATCTTGAAATTTGAGAATATATGTTTGTTTTTTCTTAAAAATTACAATTTAAATAGCCAATGGTCATTACTTTTTACGCACCACACACACACAATGATGAGTATACTCGTCATGAAATAAAATCTTGTAACTTCTCTCATGACGAGTATACTCGTCATGACTCAAAATCTTGTAACTTCTCCATGACGAATATTCTCGTCAATCACAGTTAACTAGTTAAACTTAATAACTGAAAATCATATCCAGTTGCGTGAGTGAGTGAGTGATTTTGGGGTTTATTGGCGCAAGAGCCTATTTCGGCTATACTGCGCCAAACATTTGTTTTAATATCTGTGGTCTAGACGGGAAGAGAGAAAGAAAAAATGAATTGAATAACAATAAAGAGGGTCGAAAATAGAGAAGGATCACTAGGGTTCCCCGGGTCATATCCAGTTGCACAAAGTTATTTCAATAAGTATTTTCTCCAAAAGGATGAAACGTCACAAGCTGTAACTCTATAAATTAATTCAAGAATCATCATACCATTTTTGTTATTTTGTCATCAACAATTGAAGAAATCTATATATATAAAGGAGAAAAGCGACTCACTGACTGACTGACTGACTGACTGACTAATCACGAAATCTCTGGAACTATTCAACCTACAGACTTGAAATTTGGTAGACATGTTCCTTTGATAGAGTAGACATCAGCTAAGAACGGATTTTCCGAAATTCGAAACGCAAGGGGCGTTACGGGGGGTTAAGGGCTTTAATAATAACTGTTTCCATGTTTAAACTACTTGATGTACAATCTTGAAATTGGGTAAGCGGATTCCTTTCAGAGAGTAGAGATCCGCTACAAAATGAGTTTACTGAAAATCGACCCCCAAGTGGCGTTGCAGGGGCTTAGGGGGCGTTATAGATAATTATTTCCATTTTTAAACAATTTGACGCACTGTCTTTAAATTTGATATATAGATTCGTTTCGTAGAATAACGATCAGTTACAAAACGGGTTTTGTGAAAGCAGACTTCTAAGTGGCGTTGCGGGGGATTAAGGGGCGTAATAGATAAATATATCCGTTTTTAAACTACTTCACCTACCTGCTTGAAAATTGGTAGGTAAGTTTCTTTCCTGGAGTAAATATCCGCTACAAAATGGGTTTTGGGAAAATTGACCCCCAAGGGGTGTTGCGGGGCGGGGGGTTTAAGGGGCGTTATAAATTCCTATTTTTAAGTTATTAGACGTACAGTCTTGAAACTTAGTAAGCAGATTCCTCTCATAGGGTAGAGATACGCTAAAAATGGGTTTCGTGAAAATTGCCCCCAAGTGGCGTTGAGAGGACTTAAGGGGCGTTATAGATAATTATTTCCATTTTTAAACTATTAGACGCACAGTCTTTATATTTGATAAAGAGATTTCTTTCATAGAGTAGAGATCAGCTATAAGAAGGTTTTGTGAAAACAGACCTCTAAGTGGCGTTGCAGGGGAATAAGTGGCGTAAGAGATAAATATTTTCGTTTTTAAACTATTTGACCTACCTGCTTGAAAATTGGTAGGAATGTTTCTTTCATGGAGTAAATATCCGCTACAAAACGGGTTTGGAGAAAATTGACCCCCAAGGAGTGTTGCGGGGGGTTAAGGACAGATATAAATAATTATTTCTTTTTTTAAACTATTAGACTCGAAGTCTTGAAATTTGGTTAGCAGATTCCTCTCATAGGATAGAAATACACTGCAAAATGTGTTTTGTGAAAATCGACCCCTAGGTGGTGTTGCGGGGGTTCAAGGGGCGTTATTGATAATTTTTTTAGCATTTTTAATTAATTGGACGCACAGTCTTCAAATTTTGCTAAGCAGATTCCTTTCATAGAGTGCAATTCCCCTACAAAATGGGTTTTGTGGAAACAGACCCAGAAGTGGCGTTGCGTGGGCTCAAGTGGCGTTATAGACAATTATCCCCATTTTTAAACTGTTAGACGTACAGTCTTGAAATTTGATAGCAGATTCCTTTCGTAAAGTAGAGAACCGCTACAAAATGGGTTTCGCGAATATCAACTACTAAGTTTAATTTCGGGAGATTAAGAGGCGTAATCGATAAATATTTCCATTTTTAAACTACTTGATCATCCTGCTTGAAAATTGGTAGGCATGTTCCTTTCATGAGAAATAGAGTTCCTCTAACAAAGAGTAAAATGAAAATTGACCCCCAAAGATGTTTGCGAGGGGTCAAGAGGAGTTACAGAAAAAAATTCCTGTTTTTAATTGTTAGACCCATATACTTGAAATTTGTTAAGCATGTTTCTTTTGTTGAATAGGGAACCACTAAGAATAAATTTTAAGCAAATCAAGTTCTGGGGGTTGCAGGGGGTTACTGGGACATATTGACAAAAAAAATTACTTTTTTCGATCTACAAGGACTATAATAATGAAATTTGGTTTGCATTTTTCTTTTTGTTGAATTGAAATCCGCTAAGAGCGGTAATTTTGGAAAACGGCTCTCAACGGGATTACGGGGATATTTATAGTAAAACTTTTGCTTTTTTCTGTTAGATTTAGACTTGAAATTTGGCTTGCATGTTCAATTTACGGAGTAGAGATCCACCGAAAATTGGTTTTGCGGGAATCCACTTGGTTTTTGAGTTACGAAAGAGCAAACATCATTCTATGCTTCAATTTTAGAGATTTTTAGAAAATACAAATTAGATGAGTTCTGCCCTTTTTTTTTTATCAACAGGTGACAGTTACAGGTATAAGTATATTTTTCAATTCAATCGAATTCTTAATGCTAGGACTTAGATATCAATAATTTATACATATATATAAGCAGTGAAAAATTGTAAAATATCATGAAATACCCAGCGAAGCGGGCGGGTAACAGCTAGTAAGATACAAAATTTAAGCCAACAAATCGGGAAACGAATCGAGAACTCTTTCGAGAGAATCAGAACACATTAACATAATTAGAATGCCGAGTACAATCCAAGTTTCATGTTACAAAACCAAGACGTATTTTAAAATAGACATTAAGCTCCCGTCGACAGCCCATTTTGAGTTTTATTAACGTCGAACTCTAAAGCAACACGAGGGCTATTGGGTCAAGTAACGACATTTGAGCTGACACACCTCACGAAACTACCCCACTACACCAATGGAAGGACTTTGAGTTACGACAGATTTAACTGGCATCAGCCCCCTGTAGTTACTGGCTACTGTTGGCGGTAGATTATTGGTTGCTTGCCCCATTCGCCGCACGTGCGGGGGAGGTTGCTATTTTAGAAAAAAGAAGGTTAAGTAAAGAGGACGACACCTGAGATATCCCTCTACTTTCCAAATCTTTTCACCACACGAAAGGGAGGACTTTGAGCCACAACAGGTAGCCTTGTGATCAAGGTAACGGGCTAGTGGCCGGCGTGTCATGAGTTCGAACCTAGTTTAGCTGAAGACCCACCGTGCAGAGAAGGCCGATGCATGTTAAATCTGTCGGGAGCTCAAACGTCCTGCCGTTGGTGTAGTGTGGAAGTAAGGAGAGGGATGGCAGCTCAGGTGTCGTTTTCGTTACTTCACCATGGTTCAAAATGACGTGGTCCGTCGCCAAAAGCCCTCGAGTAGCTTAATCGTGCGACGTTAATATTCACTCATTGAACCCCGACAGACTTAAACTGTAATAGAGCTGTAATCGTGCAAATTGTATATATTTTATAAATTTTATATATACACGAAAGAAAAATAAAATAAAACCTCTACTCTGACAACTGAATGTTTTTCGTAGAAAAAAAAAATTGGATTTGGTGATTTGAAAGAAAAAAATTATTCCAAACAATAACATTCAACTTTCCGAAAAAAATTAGTAAGGATTTATTTTAAAAAAAACTAACATGTTTTATCTGGACTGTAAGACGTAACGTCATCCGGTCAAAAGATTAATCTGAAACTCATAAAAAGGAAAAATAAGAGATTTGTGACGTCACATTGCTTAAGAGTGATATCACAATAGATAGCCTATCGGGTAGATATGGTAAAAACACATGCTCAGCAGACGCGTGTTTTTGATCCGATCCGCTTGTTAGTGGGGAGTGCGACTGTATTTAAAATTTTAGAGACTAGAGCCAACACACATATTGTACTAATGTGGCAATATTAAATAACTAAACAAGTCTTGAAAATTTTCTTAATAAAAAAAATTTTACGTACCATGTTTTTATAACCATTTTCATGCATTGTCATCCACTTCTCAGCTATGCTCCAAATTTCAAGTCTCTAGCTCATCGGGAAGTCGGTTTAAAATCAATTACAAAATTCCACCCGGACAGACACACAAGAAAGCGAGTTAATAAGCGAGCTTGGTAACCTGGGGGGCCTCTTTTTCACCCCTGAGCCACGAAATTGTTTACGTAGACGCAACTCGACCCGAGCTATCGACAAAAGGTCTTTGTTCATGTAAAAACGTTTAAGTTCCGGAGTTACGGGACCCTTGTCGAAATCGGGCCCCGCTTTTTCGGGGATCCGGATTCAAAACTAGAACTTCTTTTTTCACATTTTCATGCATTGTCATCCACTTCTGAGCTGTAGTCTAAATTTCAAGTCGTTAACTAAAATCAATTACAAAATTCCATCCAGACAGATAAGAAAGCGAGTTAATAAAAACATAGTAAAATTAGCTTTTGTGGAAACAAAGTACAAATATCTTTTAACCCCTTTCAACATACTCCCCTTCCCTATCGATACATAGCTGTATACGAGTTTTCCACCATTCAAAGCAGTGCTGCGGCTCATTAGGTGGGTGTCACCTTTTTAAGTAATTCTGCTGTTTTTGGATTCACCTCTCCTACAGGTAGAAAATGTGTTCCCATTAATCCATTTTTCACTTTAAGAAACATGTAGAAGTCGCATGGTGCAAGATTTGGTGAGTACGGTGGATGTTCGAGCCCAGTAATGCGTTTGTCCGCCAAGAACTTTTTTACAGAGAGCATAATGTACATCGAGGCGTTGTCATAGTGCAAAATCCATGTGTTGTTGCTCTACAGATCTTGATTTTTTCCCTCGCTCTTTCTCTCAACTTTCTCAGAACCTCAATGTAGTACTGTTGTTTTACCGTTTGGCCTCGAGGTACACATTGAATCATGATGTTGCCATTAATATCGAACAGAAATGATGAGCATCACCTGTTCTTGATGCTACAGATCGACAAAAACGTTCAGCAACCTCCCGATCTTCCGAAAATCATTGGTGACATTAAAAAATTTGACTGTGTGACATTTTCAATTATCTCCAAACACTCTCTTAATAATTTAAAACATTCAGCTGGAATTTTTTTTAATTTCATGAGGAATTTCAAATGTATACACAGCTCGATTTTTACGTGTATCATGATAGCGGCACTTCGACACAACTACGTATTTCTAAACACGGATAAAATAAAAAATTGAACTAAATATAGGGAATAACGGGCCACCAGTACCGGTAAGATCAAGGTCGACTATATTCCATTCCCATTCCTTCACACTAAGCCTAACGGCTTGGGCATGCGCAGTCCGGGAATTTGTCACATCTTGCGCGCGCGCGCGTATATATACTCTCCAATATATTTATTTACATTAGGTCGTACGAATATAACAATTATAATGCAACTGATTACTGTAAATGAATTAAGTTAAGATCACTGATTACATTTGGAACGCCATTTTGTAAAAGTATATAAACGAATATTTTTTATATGTAGCGTTATTTAATTTAGAATGTTTTTCAGTGGTTGAGTGGTAGCGTATCGCACTTCCACATCACAAGTCCAGGGTTCAAAACTCAAGTTGGGCAAGGTCAACTCAGCCTTTCATCTTTTCAGTGGGTCGATAAATGAGTACCAAGCTTGCTTGGGAACTAAACACTGGGGTTTCGCGTCAGACTGGCCACCTGCTCGGAACATCTGCTCATGTCCCTCAATGCCCAAGGTCATGAAAACTGAAATGGGTACAGTAGGCCTTGGCCCTCATGGGCTGTTGCGCCACTGAGTTTAAATTAGAATATTATTATATAAAAAAAATTATTTAAAAGCAATTTTTTTGCCAAAAAAAACCAAAAAAAATGTAGCTTTTTTTCGCTAAGACTTCTTTACCGAGGCTAAACTAAGATTTTTGTGAAAAATTCATTATATTTTCTGAGTTAATATCAATTGAAATAATAAACGGTGATTTTTGTTACAATTTCTGTACTCTGACGCTTTAAAATATGAATATAAACCCACTGCTAAACTATATATTTCAAAAATTCTATGTCAGGCTCTGTACAGAAGTCTTGGCTACACATGAGCAAAATATAAGCTGAACCAAAAGTCTCTTGTCCTTATTATAAATATATTACTCAAACTATTATGATTAGACACATGTTTTTTTTTTCAATTTATTGAAAAAAAACTGCTATTATTTTTTTTTATAAGACCATTTACCTCAGTAAATTTCAACGTTCCCCTTTGGTAGCTTGGAGCTTCCAGCTCCCGCCAAGTGTTCTTTAATATGTCTTGTATTTTATAAGGATGCACAACTTAAGCTTTTTATAAACAATTCTTACCAAATTATTTACGATATTTGAAGTTCACGTTATGCTTCAAAAGTTGATTTAGTAAGACTCCGTTGAAACGATTGTCGAATGTGACCAACAGTTGCTTCACTCACTCAAGGCCTGCCACTTCTAGGAAGATCCTTAACGCTGCCAGTTTCTTTGAACATTTTAAACTACTTTATTGATTTAGCACACCGGTTGCTTCCATAACAATGTCGAAATTTACGCTGAGCATTAATGAACGACTTCGTTTCGAAAAAACCAAATCACACTCTTGAATCGAAGCCTTTTCGGTAAAAAATGATGTCTTTCTTACGAATGTTCTACTGAATCACTCTTGAAGGAGCACTCACGCTGTTTACTACCATTACGCCATTCTACCACAGTTAAAAAATTCCTGAAACTGATCCATCCAATAATACAAAAAGAGTTACATTACTATATCAAACAGCTATTTTGTAATGAATTTTTCGAATCAGGAAAGATTTTTAGCTCAGTATATATTAATTTTATGGAAGCATTTATGATAAAAGAAGAATATTTTGAAAATATATAGCATAGGTTCTCAACGTGGGCGATAACGCCCCCTTGTGGGCTTTTGAAGCTTTCAGGGGGGCAGTAGAAGACTCAAAAAAAATTAGGGGACATTGAGATGGCACGGAGGGGCATAGGCAGATTAACAAAATATAGTCTAAAAAGACTTTAAAAAAACACATTGATTATGTAATAACATAAGTAAACTTTAATACTGTTTACGAAAAACTTAAAGATTACATTACATTCGGACCTACATTAAATTGAATGATATAGTGCCTTTTAATTTCTGTAGTGCACATGTTGGTTTTGTCCGTGAGCAGAAGGAAACATGTTTCGTTCACTGCATTTCATTACGTATATTATCTAAGAAACATAATTAAATATGTTAACCAGGAATTAACGTAATTCTTAGAGGCTGAAACTGTCAATTTATATTTACTTTGAAAGTTATAGTTTATTATGAATTACTTTGTATCATCAAAACCCTTGCCTGTCTTTATAACAAGCAACCTGAAAAACTTTTATTCCACTCTTTGAAATGAAGAAGAAATTCCGTAGCGTTTCAATTCCAACAATGTTCTATCTATGACTAAAATACATACTATAACACATTTAATTATATTTGTCGCAATAGCTAATTCAGATTCACAAGTACAAAAAAAAATGGGCTTTATAAAAATTAAATTAAAAATATTCTATTAGTATAGGATATTTTTTAAAACTTTAACTCTTGTTTTCACCATGTATTATGTACACTTTTATTTCTCTAGAGTGGGTGGGGGCGGTATCGAAATATTCACTAGAAAAGGGGGTGGTATCGAAATATTTACTGGAAAAGTGCCAGTAAAAGGTTCAAAAAAGGTTGGGAACCTAGAGGAAAATCGGGTAATATGGAATATCGAGGTTTTGGCTCTGTGTTTGTAGCTATTAATGCGTGTGAAAACCTTGAAAGTACCGAGAAAGACTCTCATGATGCATTGCTGGGATAGTTGACCACTTGTTGCCATACCTCTCGCTAGAGAACAAAGTGTGTTATGCGATTTTTAAAAAATTTTGCAGGTATGTTTTCAAACATTTTATAAAACCTACTAGTACATACTAACTAGCCTACTAACTAACATTTAACCCACCTTGTTACTTGAACATTAAAGTTAAATATGATATACATTAAAAGAATTGTAGTTTGTGTAATAAATACTGTTGTCATTTTTTCAGCTGTCAATGTTTTGTCCTTCAGTTTAAAAGTCCATTTTCAGAGATGGTCCGTTGGGTATTTTGGAATACTAGATATTCCAAAATACCAAACACAATCAATTTTTTTGTATAATTTGTGATAGATTCCATGCCATCAACTAAAGAATCAGAAAACAAAGACGCTGAATGTATTTTCTGTGACAGAAAATTCTTCGAAGATCAACAAGAGAAAATTTGGATTCAAGTATGACATCTTGCTTAAAGTAATGAAATTTGCTTTTACTAAAACACTAGTAGGTTTTGTTCCAGCGAACGGGAAAAAATTTAATAAACTGCTGTTTTTAAAAAATACAACACCATAAAGGAATCATCAGAATAAAATGAAATTTAATGCACAAACGACTTGTATTAGTACAATAAATGACGAAATTTTCAAAGCAAGAAACACATTAAGAGCCCGAAAGCAGTATTTTGTGCAGCCACCACGCGCTGCAATAAGTGCTGCTATACGACGTGGCATGGTGTCAA
>BMAO01021330.1:0-19746 GCA_019973975.1 Trichonephila clavata
AATTCCAGCTTCAAATATCAAACTCAAGGATAAATTTAACAATAAATAAATGATAGTTTAAAAAACTAAAAAACACGCTATTATTGTAGTTCGAACTAAAAAAATGAAAAATAAATTATAGTTTGAAAAGAACTAAAAAACACGCTTTTATACTGAATCGAACTAAAAAGCAAAAAAATAATTCTTAATAAAGAATAAAATGATTAACAAGAAAATGAATGTCATTGGGGTAAAAGCGTGGGGTGTTCTATTAAATGTATGAATTGTCATAATTTTTAACTTCTATTCCGAAAAGCTGAATTAGTGTAAAAATGTAGTACAAAGCACCCCACGCTTTTACCACAATGACATTCATTTTCTTGTTAATCATTTTATTCTTTATTAAGAATTATTTTTTTTTTTTGCTTTTTAGTTCGATTCAGTATAAGCGTGTTTTTTAGTTTTTTTTCAAACTATAATTTATTCTTTTGTAAGGAACAAGTTTTTCTATTCTCATCTACTGACATGCCGAGATTTGAATGCAGCGTTTCAAAATGTCTTTTTACATTATATGTACGTGTGCAGTCACTTTTTCAGTACAAATTATACGTATAACCATTTTATTCATTTCAATCACCCCATATTTATCACACCTTTCAGCTTGATATAGCCTGGAACTTGTACCGCTTGTTTTTAATTTTTTAACCGCCTACATAGTACGGGCTAAAATTAAAAATATTTATATTTAGAATATAATAGTGTGAGAAAATTTTTTTTATTAACATACCTAATACATACATACTACACATTACTTTTAAATACGTTCGAAATGTAAGCTGATCACTGGTACTGACTGGGGCAAGCGCCTTAAATTGTGAGCCAAAAATTGCTATTATAGAGAATAAGAAACATGTGCATTTGCATCTTACAAGGTGAAACAGTGAGGAGAGATGATACAAGTGCTATGGAAGTCTCTTTCTACAAACATAACTGAACATAACCTTATAAAAGTATATTTCATCCGAAGAGCTTTAAATATGATTATTTGCTTTTGTTAGTCGATTTTTTTCGACAAATCAAATGTGAGTAAAATTATACACTTTATTTCATATTTTGTGAACACTTCTGCTTTATTTCAAATACTACATAGCTTCATATACATTTGTTGTCCTTTTCGTAACTATGGAACTATAATGATCAAATTAAAGGTTATAGACAGCCTTTAAATTGATTTTGTGTCAATACAGGGCTTTAAAAAATGCAAATAGAATATAAATAATCCACACAAGTTAGAAAATCTCAATAAACCCGCGTAAGCAAACAAGTGGTTGCCTAGCAATCGTGGGTCAGTTAAAAAGCTTGCGTGGGTCAGTGGCTGACCCACGGGTCATAGGTTCGCCATCACTGGCGTAGAATATTGTCTTTTACAATAAAAGGTCACCTCTAGCCATCTTTCGTACAGATTTAACATTTCAATTATGTGTTTATGACATCCTGAAACTAGTTACGTTAAATTCATATTAACATTTATGCTGTGTTGATGGTCTTCCTTGGCGTCAAGAGATCACCAGACTTTTCGCCAATCAGCAGTATATAGAACAGGGTAAATCGCCAGGTTTGAACACCCCAAAATTTTGCAGATTTTGAAACAACAGTTGATGAGTGAGTGTGAACTATATTAACGTACGTCGCACTATAAAGCAACACGAGGGCTATTGGCAGAGTATTTACGGGAACTTAACTGACCCTAAAGGGGTTTATAATTTCATAATTTTTAGTACATACATAATTACACGATACAAATATATATACCAAGCTAAAAGTAATAAAATATATTGGGCAAGAGAAGGAAGAAAAAGAGTACTCGAGCAATCTTGCAAGTACATCAAGAAAAAAAAGGAACGAGTCTTACAGTAGTCGCATATGATGTGTAACATCTGATATGTTATCGTGGTAAATACCCCCAATAGTAACTTAAATCCTGAAAAAATAAATCGGGGGTTTTTTTTTGGAAATAATTTTTTATTGAATAATTATATCTTTAATGAAAATTTTATTTAATTAACACTAGGAGTAATGCAATTTTTTTTTATCAAAAATAAATATTCTTGTTCAATTTGGGGAAGAGCCGAGACACGCACATAATAGACCTATGATAACTAAAATATGACACATATACGTACTTGTGATTTCAAAGTATTTAAAAACCGTTGAAAAACAGCGTCATTAAGAGTACAAGCTGTTAGTTGTCGAAACATTTCGATTTGTGTTAATTTCGAGCTTGAGTTCATCATTCAAAAAAGCTATGAGCGGACAATCGTAAAGTTGCCTGGCTGACAAATAGATTTGGCAAAGCAGTAGTTGGGTCGGCTGTTGATGTTTGTGAGAGAATTGTGTTCGTTGCCGTGCCCGAAAATCCCTGCTGCGTTGAGTTGAATTATGTGCAATTTTTTTTCGGCTGTACTCATCCAGATTTTAATTTTTACTTCACTTTTCTTTTGCCGATAATTTCGCATATATTCTGCTCTGGATTTACTCATCTCTGCAAATCACAAAATCATGAAAATTTAATTAGCTTGGTAAATGTTTAAATATTGGAGAAAATCAAAATTACTCGTATAATTAATAAGTTAGTTAATCGCAATTAAAAATATTACATTGACAGAGACAGCGACAGGAATTAACCTCAAAGTATGAAAAAGATATGCACTAAAATATTTATTCGAATGTTGTTGTTGTCGTGTATGACAAAGTGCAACGGTGTATATAACAAAATAAGGATATAGAAATGAGTCAAATATTGCCAAAGGCGTCAATCACTGCCGTGGCAACATCCATGGCACGATCCGAGTATAAAATGTCCATGCTGTTGTCATTGTCTATTTTAAAAAGGGCA
Source organism: Trichonephila clavata (assembly GCA_019973975.1). NCBI lineage: Eukaryota > Metazoa > Arthropoda > Arachnida > Araneae > Nephilidae > Trichonephila > Trichonephila clavata. Next base: position 2,876 of record BMAO01021330.1, read on the forward strand.
CCAACAATGGAAGGACAGCTAAAAAGGTGTTTGGGATCCAGTTGCTTGCCTGGGCAGTGCCTGCAGTCCACATATGATCTGGATCCATCAGGCAGAATCTTCATGCCCTTAAAATGTTTTGTCCTTAGTCTGGTTATTGTTGTTGTAATTTCTCGGCTATAATTTAAATATGGCAGCGAGAATTGTTTTCGAGGGTTTGAGCAGAGCTTTTGTTTTGCGACTGCGTTGGCATCAAAGACTGTAGTCGATGAAGTACAGGTTCAAGTGTTCTGGCTTCATTGGCAAGGAAATCGGCCATCTCGTTCCCTTCGATGTCAACATGGGCCGGGATCCACTGGAGGGTGCATGATTTGCCCAATGCACCAATGGAAAGTAAAAGAGAAATAATTCTAAATATTCGAATAATTCTATATTACTTACTCGTATTGTTTTAAGAATGATTAACTTTGTCAGACCCTTGACCGTAAATATAATTATTAATATAGTTTACACATTTTCATGTAACCTCAGATATCATACACAACTAACCCTGAGACTCTGACAAATGAGCTTAAGAATCGCAAGTTTAACCTGGATGAAGTCTAATAAGACTTGCTGGTATGTGCGAAGTGGATTTAGAGTCAAGAAAACGAAACCAAGTTTTTGAATTCGAATATTTTGAAATGTTAAATATAACAATATAAAAAAAGCTGGCGGCTTAATGGCTACTAGAGTTGTACCCCTATGTAAGGGTAGCGAAGAGACGCCACCAAGTGCGCTGATTGGTCATATCAAATAGCGCGCGCTTCCCCGACTTCCTGTTACACATTTCCGTCCCTTTTCATAAAATCACTCCTTCAAATATCCAGCAACCGAGAGGAAAGATGTTACACAACAAAAACAATGATCACCGATACAAATGCATTGCACAAACTCAAAGACAAAAAAAAAAAAAAAAAAAGACAGGAAACATTAAAAGAAATTGTTTTTAAAAAATTCATCTTTTCAGCTGGCGCCAGCACTTTCTATTGATACTTTTTCTCTTCAATTTATCCTTTAGTTTTAAATAAATGAATCAGTACTGGAAGGAAGATGATTCATTTAGGAACCCAATATCTCCTTTTAAAAAAAAAAAAACATAAAAGAGGAAGGCAGGTAAAAAATATTGCATTTTATCGGAGATATCTTTTGCTATTTTAAAATAAGAACGTAATCTCATATGAATATTCGCCTTGTTAACTAAAGAGCTAAACTATAATCACGGGATATATCAATGGCTATAGGCCTCGTAATTTTGTGCTTCAGGTGAAGTAACGAGGATGATGCCTAGCTGGCACCCCCACTACGAATTACCCCATCGCGCCATCAGGAGAACTTTGAGTTCTACAAATTTAACGTGCGCCACCCCCTCCCCTCTTTACGGCGTATCTTCAGTGGTACCAGGACTCCGACCCATGACATGTCAGCCACGAGTTCGGGAAGCAACAGAGTTGGTGAATCCTTGCAGAATGTATTGTTAAATGAGATTAGGATTTTGTCGAATGACATTATGAATTTATAAAATTTTCGTGTTACTTCAAAGTTGCTTAATAAACAATTATACAATCTGAGATATGGAAACGTATTGCATAGAGGTTTAGATTTGGTACTTAAGGTTTGTAAAATTTATTTGCCAGTCTTCTATCTCATCTGAAGTAATTTCCTATCTTATATCATAAAAAGTATCGTTTAGTGTCCATTTCGGTAAACCAAAGAAATTCAAAGAACCATTGGATTTATACGACGTATAAAATATTTCAGTTGATTATATAGGATCATTTGTTTACAGTTTGATCATAAGCTTTCTGTTCTGCGACACCAAAATATATTGATTGTTGATTTGTGTGATTTATAATTAAGCTCTCGAACCACAATGTTTAAGGCAGCTATTTTCTTTCAGTTTTATCTCTAATTAGGTTATTAAGATAAACCTTTCATTTTCGTTTAGATAAACGCATTGCAAAATATCTGATAGAAGATTGTCATGTAGTTCTTCAACTGTGATTATTTCCGTTGCTTAAAGTTTCCAATCCTAGAAACTCTTTCTACAGTATTGGTAATTTTCTGCAGTTTATATCAAATGATTGATAAGGAAAGAAGATGAACTTCGTAATTTGAACGTAAATCGAGTATTCAACTCATGATTCTCCAATATTCCAAAAAAGTCCTTGGTGTAAACCTATATAAATAAAGAAAAAAAAAAGGAACTTACTCACTCATCCCGATATCTTAGGAACTATCGGATCTACATACTTCAAATTTGACAGGCGGGCTCCTTTCATGGAGTAGAGATCCGGTAGGCGGTTTTGTGAGAATCGATTCCCAAGCAGTGTTACGAGAGATTACGGGGGGGAGGGGGTAAAGATAAAAATTCTTGTGTTATTGAGCCATCAGACCCACATACTTGAAATTTAGAATAACCGCTCAGAACGGATAAAATTTATAAGGGAGCAGGGAGTTACTGGGGCATACTGATAAAAAATAGGATCCGATCGAGCTACCAGACCTACAATAATGAAATTTGGCATGCATGTTTCTTTTGTTGAATTGAAATCCGCTAAGAACGGGTCTTACGGAAATCAACCTTAAAAGTGGTTCACGGGTCTCACTGATAAAGAAAATTTCTGCTTTTGAACTGTTAGTTTTAGACTTCAAATTTGGTGAGCATATTTATTTTGTTGAGAAGATATGTATTGAAAATAGGTTTTGTGGAAATTCACTTTGAGGGAGAGGGTTACTGGAGGGTAAAAGAGAATTCTGCTTCAATTTTAGAAATTCTGGTCCTGTAATTTTTAAATCAAGAGGTGAAAGGTATAAGAATGTTTTTTAATACAATCAACGCTTAATCCAAGGATTTATAAATCAATAATAATATATGTAACCGCGCCTTAAAAAACCAAGCTTTTTCCAAAGCTTTTGAATTAAATAATTTGAGCTTATCTGAGTGATATTTAATCCTTGAAATAGAGCGTTTCCATCAAATATTACTGGAAAGGTAAGGTTCATGAATTAAATTGCATGGAGTCCTAGAATTTCTAGCAGATATTAAAATAATACACAATTGTTAATAATTATACATAATTTCTACTGAATATATAATTTGAGGGTTTGGAATATCAAAATAATCTATTCTTAAAAGAATAAAACTATTGCATAATAAAGAAATGAAGATATTATTTCACTAGAAAAGAATTAAATTTCGAAATAATGTTTTATTTCATAATCTAAATGTATTTAAGTACAAAAATCATCATTAAAATGCTTTGCAGAATTTAACTAACAATGTTATGATTTGTTGTTGTTATTTATGTTGTTTTTTCTTATGCCACCTGATTGACAGTAACATCATATCAAAGTCCACGAAATTCATTGTGGTGAAGGGCTAAATTTTTACACCTGTCGTTAGCCTTATCTTTGAGCACCATGCAGGTGACAGTATGATTTTGCTCGGTTCCACTTCAATTTAGAGGGAGAACACCCTTGGGTAAGACAGGGGCATCCCACCTCTCTTCTCTTTCCACCAACCTCACGAGAGGACTTGCGGCTTGACGGCTATTTAGAGTACTCCCAAGCCGCGAAGGCACTATACAATTATAAACATCCATGCCTTCTTCGGGATTCGAACCCAGACCCTACATATATTATGATTTATTGATTGCTTATACATTCACGTCGTACTTGAAGTATTTTGAGAACTTATCAATATAAGAAAATATATCATATAATTAAATATATTATTCAAATTTCTATTATGGAGATAGTGAAATTCTTCTCGCGAAAGAAATCTCTTTCAGTATTGATAAGAAAGAATATCCCCATATTGAAAGATATTTTTTTCAGTATTTTTTATTTAATTTCATTCAGTTTTTTAGTACTTTAAATGAAGTTGCACGAAATTGCATTTAGTTTCGGTTTCGAATTCATAACCTGTCGGGCTCATCCATAGCACAAACATATTGAAAGAGATGAGCCTAAATGAACTGAAGTGATTTTTAAGGCATTGAGTAGATGTAAACAATAATAAAGTTGGCCCGGGAATTATGATAAAATGTCAAACATTCGTCTCTGCGATTTTACTCTGAGCCATTATTTCTTCATGTTTTTTCATATTAAATATCATAATTTCTGTGAACCTAAAAATTATTGTGTATGTATATTAAATAAAAAAAAACTTTGACAACATATTTTAATATTTTTGTCAATTATTTTTATAATTAGTAATGATTTAAATATAAGATTTTCCATTCAAAGTGTGTACTTAACACTTCTGATTAAGCAAACTCCATTCACATTTAACAAAAGCATTTGATTTTAAGGAATGTTATGATCCTTAAAGGAGATTAGTGGCCTCCTCCCTCTCACCCTACATAAATGTAATAAGTTGTGCCCATTATCATTGAATATTAATTTTCAATTTCTTTAAAAAATTTGAAAATTCAAAATTTTGATCTCTCTTAATTTTTTTGTGTGTGTGTGTTTTTGTCTGGAAATTTCAATTTTTTAAATGTTTTTATTCAGTTTTTCGACTTTTTCATTCATTACATATTTTTCACTTTTAGTTTACTTTTTATGTGATGGGATGAGGAATCACGATGATGTTAAGTTATCTATGTCTCTTACCTAGTCATCTCATTCTTCTTTTTAGGTATTTTATCAATGATATAAGGTGGAAGAAGCATTAATGTGAAGAAAAGTAAAAACGTCTTTTTATAAGAAAATGTTCTTCGATTATTCCTATAATCAGCTTTCACCATCGGATCGATTTATGAGCCTGAATGTGTGAGTTGTTTTATTTTTTTTCTTTTAAATATATTTAAGAAATTATGGTTCATTTTGTTTTTAATCTTTTAGAAATCCTTTTTTCTGTGTAATATATTTTTATAACTAAATCAAAAAAACAGATTATATCTTGATAAAATTTTATTCAAGGGTGTAAGCAAGTTGTTCTGGATGATTTAGTTACTTATTAAAAGTAAAATATTAAAGTATGTTACTAATATTATTACATTACTTTTTTTTTGTTTTTCAAGATTACTAAGTTCAAATTAGATTTTTTTGTTTTTGTTTTGATGTATCATTGTTGAATAAGAATACAACAATATACAAAATTAACTGTAGACAAATTTTTTGCGCATAAAGTATATTCCTCTTAATATATATGAATAGTATGGTTTGTAAATAAAACCTATGTACTTTTTATCATTTTTACTGTGTTGGTAAGATGTATTGGATTCCTTTTAATGTTTAGTATTTTTTTTTTGTTAAAAATGTATTATAAAAAATTACCTTTTTGAGATATGTTAGAAAATGAAAAAGGTTTTGTTGCAGGATTAATGTGGTGTTAAATTATTTATGTTTCATTGTTATTTTTTTTTATTTGAAGAATTCTTTTAAAAAAAACAATCATTTACATCAGAATCTTTTTTTGAAAATCATACAATAATTTAAACATTTTTGTGAAAGTTATATTGAAATTATAGCACTATGCGATCAATTAATTAACAAAGATTATCTTTTACTTTTGTGTTAACTGCATGCTATTGGTGATCCTTAGCAAATTTTTATTTGCTCCAGTACATATTTAACATTTGTTCTTAAGATGGAATCAAGCATATATTTGGCAAGTAATCACAAGCATATTATTAACTACAGGCTACATGTAATCACCAAAGAGTTAACAATTTATGAGAAATTATTATTTTAAATATATCATTGCTTAATGCATAATTTGATATCTGTTTAACTTGTTATATTTGTAATATTTTTGCTTTGAAATAATTTTTTTATGGTACTTACATGTTAACGTCACCACAGTCAAATTAATGCTACACGAACTGCGCCATTTTCCTCTAAAATTTGACTGATTGAATTTTTTGAAAATAAAATAAGTGAAAATCTTTTTGTTGTCATGATTTAATAGTGCACAAATTTTGCTGCAGTGAGGCTAATGCTTAAGTACCTTTTTTACTTAACCTTTTATCAGTTTGAATCAATGGATACCTTAAAAGGAAAGGGAGACTGCCAGTTATTTCCAAAACTGTAATAAACTTGCAGAATGTTGTCTTTTGTGATCAGTGAAATTATTTTAACAAAGAATACATTTATTGGTAGTGCTACACATCCACGCAAGTTAACTCCTTAACTAATGAGGAAAAATTGTGCAATTTACTCTCCAGTGACACCAATTTTCACACAGTTGCACATAGCTATATGGTGTCTTTGGAGAAAATAAAAGGCATAAATAAGTAAATATTTCTTTAAAATAAGTAAAACCTCTGCAAACACTCTCAAGGTTATTATATTAGATTACAAAAAGGATTGCCAGGGGCAGCTAAGGTATCGACTCAGGGAGGTGTATATACACACTCACAGAAGTTAAGGGGTTAAAATAGTATTAGAAAGCATATAAAGAACTGGTTTGAATGAAGTTATAGAGTTCCATGCCTTCATGGTTTATTTATTTTTGTAAAGAACTTACTATTGTTAAATTTTCTCAAAATCAACTAGGAATAATTGACTAAGTGGTGGTAGATTTGAATAATTATCTTGGGTCTTTAAACTGATGGCAGCAGGAAAGGGGGGAATTGAAATGTTGACAGTGTTATGGAGATCAATGAAAGTATTTTATCAAATGTTAAAAATAAGATGGAAGAAGGCCATTTTCTTATGAATATTTGGAGACATTTATCATAAAATAAACAAATTTATAATCATGATCCCTAACTGTAATGCCAACTCATTAATTAATAAAATAAAGGATATTAAAGAAAAAGGTGAATTTTTTCTGACTGTTGGAATGGATGTAAGATATATTAATTGGAACAAACTTTTAATATTCTTTGCAAAGTTAACCACAAATATTCTATTAATCCTGAAATCGGTATGCACATGTAGAATATATAACACATTTGGAGAAGTTCAAAATGAGGAAATATAAAAAATAATATGCAATGGCTTGCAACCATTTGAATTTTATGTCATGAAGTTTATATGGAGGGAAAAAAACATGCTACGGAATATGTATATATGTTTCATACCATCCTATAGATCATTACTAAGCCCTTTCCAGCACAAACAAAAATTTTGTGACATTTTTCAAAGGTTATCAATGGCATGCAGTTCATATGAAAGTATCCAATTTTTTTAATTATTTTTACCATTTAATTTATTTTTAATTTGATTGTTTTATTCATCACCTTTAGGGAAGAGTCAGAAGTTGTACGTTTGAGAAGACTGATGTGTGAAAATATTTTGAAAGTGGAAAAAGAAAATTTGGTAATGTTGTATTTTATTGAAAGTAATGAAAATTATACACTTGATAAGAATAATGTATCATTTATGTGCTATTTGTGTGTCATTTTGTATTACATATTATTCATATGTAAAATTATTATTCGAGATTGTAATTGTTGTCAAAACACAATGAATGTTACGAAATGAAATTTGAGCGGTAATAAATTAAGGCCAGGTATGTGTTTTGAAACTTGAGCTTCCAGATGTTGCTTAATATTCACAAAACTTAGCATATAGATTTACAGTAAATGCAATAAAATAGGAAGTATGAAAAAAATTAAACATGAAAAATACTGTTTTATTGGATAATTCTATCACGAAATTTGTGTAACAATCCCCATTCACTAAGTATTTGGGAAATTATTTTTAAAAATTTTTGCAAAATATATAAATATACATATTTTTTTAATTTTTCAAATTTTAACAAGATTTTATGCTATTTAATACACTTATAAGTTAAGCTACAAGTTATTTACATATTTTTTTAAAATTCTTATTACCATTTTAAAAAACTCAAACCTTATACTAATTAAAATTCAGAAAAGGTTAATTTTCCCTCTGACATTCATGAATTACAGACTACATCTTATAATTCTAGGAATCCGTCCATAAAGAACTGGCTTCTCAAAAAGAAAGTGCTATAAAAAGCTCTGAAAAGAATAGCATTCAGAAAAAAGTTACTAAACCGTCCAATGCTCAAACATCATTATCTTCAAAGGTAAAATTGCTTTCTTGTATTGTAGAATATACCATTTATTTTTACATTTATATTTAAAAGAAACATTTCTAAATTTCTCTATTAGTTTTTCTTTATATTTATGTAATACAAAAAATTTTCTCCAATACTTAGGTTTCAAGTCTTTCCAAAGTTATCGGAAATCATGAAAAATATTTGCAGTGTATAGATTTTTTATAGAATGCTGGTTTTAAATCAGTATGTAAGCTAATTACTAAGTAAAATATTAACTCCAATAATCTTTCAGATTATATTTGTCCAAATTGTTGTGTTTTTATTAATAAACTATTAAATGTATTTTAAATTAAAATTTTCCTTATATTTTTTAATAAAGTTAGTGTAGAATACTGTTACTGTGTTATATATTTCATTGTAAGAATCTTAGGAATAAAATGCATTATGAAGATACTTATAGTGATATAAAAATTAATTACAATAAGTTAATTTTTCATTCTTAGGTAAAAACTGCAACAAGCAAAAGATTAAAAAGTGTATTATCAAAACAAACTGATAATAAAAAAGCATCAACTGTACAGTTACCTATTGTAAGCTCTGATCATGTTTGCAAAAGTATGTATTTTCATATCAAATGTTAAGATTTTCTTTTTTAATCAGTTTTGGATTGTATTTTGTCAATTTTTATTCAGTACTTTTATGCCAAGACTTTATAGATTTGTTAAAATTATCATTTCCTGAATTTAAGAAAAGATACTTATTCTGGCTTAGAGGCCACAGTACTTTATTGGTAAAGTCATGGATTAGTTCCTGAAGAATTTAAATGTTTATTTCATTATTTGTTCACGAGAAGTCTTTCTAGGCTTAAAGATTATCAATTAATATGATATTGAAATATATAGAATGATATATATGAGTTCATATAACATATTTATCTTATAATCATGATTCAAATTAGAGGACTTGCTTAATAAATATGAATTTAAAAATATTTATTTACTTTTAAAATTGTATAAACTACCTGATTATTCTTATAATTATTCAATCTTTTTTAGTATAATATACAGCTGAACAGTAATGGAACAAACATGACGGAAAGATAATGAATATTTTGAGTTCTGTGATTCATCATAGTTTTTAAATAAGTTATTTGAAATAAAGTATTGTTGAAATTTATATTCAATTTACATAAATTTTGCAGATTCTCATGAAGATTGTCAATTCTCATCTATACATTTCTTGAATCATTTTCATTCAGCATTTGTTTCTTCTAAAACACAAGCTGGCCCTCAGACTTATGATGCCAAAGAAAAATATACACCATGTGGTAAGTATTCAAAGGAAACGTGAAGTTTTTAGATGTGATGTAATAATAATTTTTTCACATTAACTGTCTTTCATAAAACAACACAGAAAAAAATTACAAAAAAATAGCAATAATAAGTAAGTAAGCTCTAAGTGTTTTTTTTTTCTTCCATTATAAAATAAATTTACTAAAATTGTTTTAATTTCAAGTCTAATGTTTTCAATGCATTTTAATTTATTTTCTCTCTCCTCTCTTATTTCTCATTTTGATATGCTTATTTCTTAATTTTTTTTTTTTTTTTGTTAAAAGAAACAAGTATTGTATATAAGGAAACAAGTATTGTACAAATATATTGTAATAATTTAAGTTTTATTGATTTTTTTTTCATATCAATGTTTTTATTTGCGTATTATTTTTTATTAATTAGTATTTTGATTGCTGTTAATTTTGAAAATATAAACACTTTGCCAAAATTGAAATGCTTCCAAAATAAGTTTTGAAAAATGTTTCAGATAGATGAAAATATATTTCAGATTATTTATATTTTTAGTAGAATGATAATTGCTTAAATGCTTTGTTTCTTTTAAAAGTTTAAATTGTATGAAAAGCTATTTAATTTATGAAATAAATGTATTAATTTTTATTTCAATTAATCAATTTTGAGAAACAGAAATGTTATTTAAATCATTCTACAGAATTTTTCTTTATGAAAAATTTATTTTTAAATAATATATATAATAGAAACTTTATATGTAAAGTAATGTTGTAAACACATTATTAAAAAAAAATATGGTTCAGTTTTATTTTTAGTGACACTCGAATTATATTAACCTCTTAAATGTGGTGGGTTTACGCCTCATTTAGCTGGTTTGTTTACTGGCCTTGGGTTATATATACACCTTTCTAAATTAGGAAGCTTTGCATTGCACTGCTATTTGTAAAACTATTCTGAAGGCTTTGGAAAGTAATATAATGAACTTGATAATGTTTATGAAGGACTTCCTTTATTTATGCCTTTTCTTTTCCCTCAATGTACTGCATAACTGTGTGTGTATGCGTTAGAAATGGCAGTACTGAGGAGTGAATTGTGCAATTTTTCCTCAGGAGTTAAGAAGTTAATAGCTAGTGAAAACATTATGTGGACATTAAATCTACACAAATGAGATTGATCTTAAATATTTAATATTTTCAGTATTGATGAAACTTTAACATTTTGATTTGCAATTAACTTTTACAGATATTGGATTTTATATATAATGTAAATTCTATTTTTAACAGCATAAGTTATTAAGATAGCTATGAAATTGCTTATGAACTTTATCATAATTCATAGAGACAATGTTTCTTTCCTTTTTTTTAACTCTTTAAATCATAGCTGAGTTGGAATGAAGTAATAATTTCTTTTTTTGAAAGAGAAAGTATATATGAAGGTTGCTTTTTTTGTATCATTCCTTGTTACACTTCTGTAAAGGAAACAGTGGATCTTGTTGATAAAAAAATTTATTTATAAATCTTATTTCTTCAAAGCTCTGTATTTTAAAACAATTGTTCTTTAATTTATTAATATAAAAAGGGAAATATATTTTCACAAAACACTCAGACATTTTACTTGTTACTTTTAAAGTTTAAAAAATTCTGTAAATATTTTATGATATTTTTCTCTTGCTAGCTGTTCCTTTAGCTCCACCTAGTCAAGAAAAGGAACTGAGTATATTGGATCAAAAACCTGTATCAAATAGAAATTTATCTACTGTCTCTAATAATGTTGTACATCATCTTTTGTATGAACCCAAAAAACTCACTATACAGGTTGGTTTTGCTGTATTATATTTTTTGGTATTTTCTTTTGTAGGTAAATTAAATTTTAAATTACTTTTACTGTATATTATAACTTGTTTTTTTTAATGTGCCAATGTGCTTATAATAAGTAATGAAGATCTTATTGTAGTTAATAAGAAGGGCTCACACACTATACTGGTATGGTATTATCCTCATCTCTAACTTAACAAGAGAAAAGTAACTTAAATAAATTTCAACAAATACCTACTCTTAGCTGAATGAGGTTTGTGCCAGATATTTAAATCTTAAAACAGTAAAAGTTCTGTATTCATATAATATGTGAAGTTTCCTTTTCCTCTTAAACAACCCCCCAACATAGAATCATAGTTCAAACCAACAGTATTCATGTCTTTTCTGGTGACAGTGACTTGTGAATAATTCTTTTGGCACCTTGATCTTTCTACTGTTGAATTTCAAATGCTTTGGCCCTTTCCCTTGTTTCCTTGTCTTGGCCTTTTTGACTAACAATTTAGGGGGGAAAATTGTTTATATATAAATCTTGTACAGTGCTTTTAATTGCATTATGAGATAAAAAAAATCATACTTATTAGATTTTTGTCTTGATAAGAATAACCCTTATAATTATTAAAAGAATTTTAAATCATGTATAATTAATTTTATATGATTTTGCTTTTATGTGCAGATTATTTTTTAGTTATAGAAATTACTAAAGAAAAATTTAAAGCTTTCTGATAAAAAAAATATCTTGAGCAAAGTCATATTTTTGAAGCAATTTTTGACAAAATAATAATCAAATGTGTGTGTGTTCATGATTTGATCATTTATTTTAAATCAATTTTCCATAGTATACAGGTTATGGAACAGGGGAAAAAATGTTTTATCATATTTGTAGCTACTTCAAAAATAATAAAATTACATTTAGAAACATTTATTAAAAAATGTAACATTATTGATCATTTGAAATTTTTATGAATACTTAGGAAATTCTTCAATAACTTTTCCATTTAAAGTAAAGGAGAAAAAGGTATTTTTATGTAATTTAAAAAGTATTATTTATTTTGTATTGCATTTGATTGTTCAGATACCCTAAGTGCTTAAAGTTTATTTTTATTTTAGACTTTGCCTAGTATCACCATTATTGGTAAGAAACCTTCTTCAAATGAAAATATAAAAATTGAAAAGATTAAAGAGGTAAATAATCTTATTCTGTATATTTTATCAAGCACTAATATTTTTTAGAATTTATTGTGTAAAAAATCACAAGTGTGTTTTAATTTTATCTTATTGTTGGATAAAATAAATGTAATAAATGTAAAAGTTGTAGGTATGTCTGTGAAATTATAGTTTTAGTTTTAAAAAATCTTTTTATTTTTCACTTTTTTATATACTTTTAAATTGTTTAAGTACAATTTCGAAAACTTCATTAAGATTTTTAAGTTTATATTATTTTTATTCAGTGTATAAAGTGTTAAAAATGTAAATATTGATTTTGTAAATATTTAGCATTATATTAGTTCCAATCTAATTCAAATGAAGTGCTCAAAATAATAATTATATTTTTCAAACTTGAATGGTAGAATGGTACAGGAGTGCCTGTACCTCCAATCACTTGGGTGGATGAATGACTTTGGTTGACTTATTTTTAAAATATTAGCCCAGTACTGTGTTGGTATTTAAGTTTAAAGAATTTCAAATTTGTAGAGTTTCAGATAATTGTTTTATGTGATGTATTTCAGAGAGATTATTTTATTGGAGATTGTATCAAAACTACTGTTTTGCCTGCTTTATCAAAGGAAGTTAAAGATAGAATATCTAGTACAAACTTGACTCAGCTTAATGAAATTTCACCTTCCAAAATTGAGTAAGTTCTGTCTTTAAAATGAAGGCATTCATGTATTTAAATATTCATGGTACATAATTTAAGTATTCTTTGAACAAACAAAAAATATGTAACAGTTATTTCCCCCTAGGAACACACAAGTGCACACTTACCATCCCAAGAAATCTGTTTTTACTCAAAGCTGTAAGTTATTTTACTTTTTTTTGTTTATCCATTATTAATAAATTTTAAGAATCATTTTTTTATGTGCAACTTTATCTGGATTTCATTTATAATCCATATTAGGATTTATCATAAATTTTATGCAAAAAATAACATCAGATAAATCTTTTTCAAATGCCACATGAATGTCTATCATTTAATGTAATTTTTTATAATTTTTTATTTTCATGTTTTAAATGCATTTGTGTGTGTTTATATATGTATATAGCAACTCAAGATGAAAAATCATCAGAAATAGGGCCTAAGAGACAAGATTTAAAGGAAATGATTAAAGAAGCCTTACATGAACTGCAAGTTAACCATCCTAAAGAGACTACTTGTGAGCATTCGACTCAGCATGATTTGCCTAGTGTTCAAAAGGTAAATCTTCAGTTATTTTTCTCTTATTTTTCTGCATTAAATGCATTTGGATGCAGTGTGCATTTTTACTTTCTTATCAGTATTTTAAACTTTTTCTACAATAATGCATTTAAAAAAATAGTTGTAAAAGTTAAATTCTTTACAAATCTCTTACAAAAATTGTAAATTGTTGCTTAAAAAAATTATAGTTTACAGAACAATAATTCTGTAGATTAAAGATCGCTGAGCATCTTATAATAGAAAATACAATTTTTTCCATAATACTTTAATAATTTTATTTATTAATTTTATATTATTTTCTCTAAAAAATTTGAGAAAGGGAGATTATAAACAGGCATGCTGATGTCAATACACATGAAACAAATAACTATAAATAAATAAAACTTGTTCAAAGTTATTTTTTTTGTGTGAATAAAAATGAAAATATATTTAAGATATTGATTCCCCTTCTCCCAATCTTTTAAATCAGTTTTTTCCCCTTTAATTTTATTTTTAACTTTTATATGTTCTGATTGTAGGAACAAAATGGAATTTCTCCTTGTAATGATTGTGAATTGGATTCTTTTATTGGCAATGCAAATTTATTTGGGCAGTAAGTTGCTAATCGTCCTCTTTTTTATTTATTATTGAAAAGCATATAAGTGTATATAAATAAATAAGTTCCTTTTTTCAATAAAGTGACTGTGAAGGATGTATGATTCTTAGCTAATTATTTCAATGAATAAGATCTATTGCAATTGAGGTTTCTTTATTTCTAGGATCTAGAATTGTCAATTTTCAATTGTAGTTGTTAATTATTTTTCTGCAGTATTTTATTCTAGAGTAAACATGTTGTAACTATAATAAATTAAAACATATCTTACATAAGTTTCATAAAAATAAATATATGAGAAAAATAAAGAAATTATAAATATATATATTTATAAATGTCCTTATCATTTCTGCTATGTTTTATAAAAATGATATAAATATTGTTACGAATTTTGTGTAAAATAGTGTAAATAATTTGTATTTGGATGTGTAATGCATTTATATTTCTCTATGATATATTTATTTTATGTTAAAATTGTAACATTTGCAAGCAACGCTGTCCCTTACGTTATAATGGCAATTCAATGAAAACTTGGCGAGTTCAAGACTCTATGGATTATTCTGGAAATTAGTGGAGAAATCCAGTATTTTAACGATCTATGATGCAAGCGGATCTTTTTTGAAGGATCCTGAAGAGTTATAAATAGGGAGACATTCGTCGAACTGATTCACTCTTGTTTTGACTAGGGATTAGTAGTCTTACCTTTATCGTGAAGAGTCAAATAGCGATTAGCTCGGCTGTTGAGTAGGGAGAGCGGTACTTGTGAATAATCTAACCTACTTGTATTTTAGACACTGATATTTTATCTGAGCGCTGTAGAAGGTGTGTAGTCCTTCTGATATTTATTCTGCAAATTTTGCTACTGAATTCTGTATTTCAAGGATTGATTTTCTACATTAAATTCTCATCGCTCTTAACGAACTGTCTTGTTCTTTGCAACTGATTTGCATAAAATCCTCAAACCCTGATCAACATAATTATATGAATATTAAAAAATTTACAATATTTGTTTTTTTATTGTATATTATATACACATTTTTTCTGTCACAGACTATTATTTTTTTAATGGTTATTAAATTTTTATTTGAGTGAATGAAAAATTTTGTTAGATTATTTGAAAAGACTAAGGTATATTTTTCATTTATAAAATTGTTTTAACCTACAATATTTTTTTAGTGATGCTACATCAGTGGCTACTCCTCCTCCTGTTTCTCCTACTACTACGGTGAAATCAAATTGCACTCAAACAAATAATGAAAGTAAGGATTAGTCCAATTATGTTATTTTCTTTTAAATTACTTCATTTTATTAATTTTTGTAAGTATTTTAAACATTAACTGTTGAAATTATTGCTCCAAAATGTGTCTAAACGAAACACAGTGTGGCATTCCAATAGTAAATGGTCAACAATTGACATCAATATCACTAAATATATGTATATTCTTATTTCTACAAAAAATAAAATTTATTTGGGATGTATAACAAAATGAATAGTTGTAATTTTGATGTTTTGAAAAGAGTTTAAGAATTGAATGATTGATTAATTTCTTTTTTGAAGTATTAGCTTAAATTTGTAATTTATCTGTACAAAATTGTTTGTACAGCCTATCAATAATCAGGACTCCATTAAAATTAACTGTAATTTACTTTATGGAAGATGTTTTAAAATAATTAAGAAAGTATAACATATTTCATATGCATAAAATGCATACCTGATAATAGTTGCCATCTATATTTTTCTCCAAATATGTACAAGTATACGACTTCTTTAAAGTACCACTTGTAACGAATGACGAAAAAAAGGATGAAAGCACCCTCTCCTGGGGTTGTGGACACTTAGCCAGTCGGCCTGCCACCTCAGGGAAGAATGGACATGCCACAGTCTGTCCTCGCAAACCCCTCATTGTTTGTATTATTTTAACCTTTTTATGTAATTGTAACTGTACTCAAATACATAGAATGTGCCAATAATTAAAATTATTTGAGCTAGCTGCCATAGTAATTTTTGAGTGCAGGTTATACACTTATAATCTGTTGCAGATATTTACAAAATATTGATGATGGTAATTGAAGACTTATATTGCAATTATAGTTTATTAATTTTTTTTACAATTAATTGTGTAATATTTGATAATAGTAATTTATAAAAAAGCATCATTAACTCAGAATTATATGGGGAAATGTACGTATATTAATTTAAAAATATTGATTTGTCAGCTGAATTATAAATCATGAAAAATCAATAGGTGTTGTAACGTGCTGTAAATTATTTTCAAACTGTCCAACTATATCCAAGAAATTATTGTTTTTGTTTTAATTTAGCTTGTGCTATATGGCAACATTGTGTACATAGTTTGAGTTTTTGATTTTCTTTTTCTGTTAATAAAAAGAGACTGTGATATAAAATCAAGCTGAGTATTTTTATTTAAAAATATATTATTATATTTTATGAACATATCACTCATCTGGGGATCCCTTGGATCATTTGAGGGAAGAAAACGGCATCCGCAACCATAATTTAATTGTCCTTGTTTATATATTTTTGGCTTACTGCGACAGGACTTTGTTTTTGGAAACAAACATGGCAAACATATATAAAGCAGATAAGGGCTTCTTGAAAGAGGACTTGTTGTTTGTGGCAGAGGAAATTGGAAAGATATTTCCAGATAAGGTAAAAATTTCGGAACTGAAAGACATTATTTTGAAAAGCAAAGAGTATCTGGATGATCCAGACTTTGTGACAAATATT
>BMAO01021331.1:0-59364 GCA_019973975.1 Trichonephila clavata
TTTATTTGCCCTCTGCGTCTACAAAAGACTCTTCTAATTTTCTTCTTTCATTATTTTTAGCAATATAGCCTTTTTTGGTATCTGAAGATGCTTTCGTTGGGCTACACGAATCCTACGTGTATCTAATTTTTTAAAGTATGTCACACAATTAAAACCTTGTTCAATACCACAATGTTTTAAAATGATTAATTTGGCTACATGGCCCATATTGAATTGTGCAATTGCCATATTTACCACTAATTTTAGAGTTTTTAACTCCACAAACGTAGATTTTGGAATGACTCACCATATGGTATTATTAACTGACTCATTGGGGTTTTGAATCTTTCCATGCAGACATTTTTTAATAACCTAGGGTCAACTAAATCCCTAAAAATTGGCTTAGTTTGATTCATGAGGAAAGATGGCCTATGGATATGTTTTTTATGATCATAATGCTTTTCGTTAAATTTAGCTTTTGCGTTATTTTGCCTTTCTTCGAGGAGCACCTGTCACGCGTCAAGGAAAGTGGCTTCCTTTTAAAAAAATAAATAAAAATACTTCTAATTATTGTATTTCCATAAATCATATATCATTTTAAGCAGAAATGTTTTAACTTTTCAAAAATATAAAAATGTCAAATTGATCCTTTTTTAAAAATTTATGTGCCCTTAACCCCTTAACTGTCAAGTTATTTTGATGATTCGAGTTTATAAATCGCCGCCATTATGCAAAAAACAGATAATTCAGATAATCGAGGGCTTTGGCTGTCAACCACCTCTTCTAACTATCACACTAAACCAATGGGAGGAGGTTTGAACTCTCGACAGATTTAACGTTCATCGCTTCCCTGCACGGCGGGTCTTCAGCGGTACTGGGCTCGAACACATGACATGTCAGCCACGAGTCCGTTAGCTTGACCACTAGGCTAGAGGACCACTAGGAGGACGTTTGAGCTCTCTTGACCGATTTAACGTGCATCGCTCCCTTGTACGGCAGGTCCTCAGGGGTACTAGGCTGGAACTCATGATATGCATGTCCGTTACCTTGACCACTAGGCTTCCACAGCCAAACAAAGGACTAAAATATAAAGCTGAAATAAACTTCTCTCGCTATGTATTCGGTTATAAAACAATAAGATGCACTCAAAAGAAATTACCCCGCAAAATACTCGGGTGTGACATTTTTGAGCTCTAGTCTCGAGATGTCTCGGGTAGGAAAACTAAAATGTTAATCTTCTTTTGATATTTTATGCATAATTTCTTGTTATACAATTATTTTCGCAAAAATTCTCTACAGTTTTGGAACAATGCAAGTTTTATCTCATGATTTATATTTAAAAAATAAAAAAGATACAAAAAACAATTAAGGTGTTACAGAATGTAATTAAAAAATTCTGTCGCACAAATTTCTTTCTATCGAAAAAGAATAGATATCCAATTTGTTGAAAAAATAATTGAAACGCTTGAACTGGAACACGTTGAATGTTTCTTTCAAAATCTCATAGTTTCCAACATTATAAATTCCTCCCGGAACTGATTTCTACTCCAAGGGCTCATAAAACCCCTGCTTAACGATTTCTTTTCTTTACAAGTATGAAAATTCTCCCCCTTTCTAGCATTTTGTTATGGTAAAAAAACTGACTTCTTGTCAATGACTCACAGAGCAATTGCCAACGCTTGATTTATTATAAAGGCAGGGAAGAAGATTTTTATAAAAGCAGTCTCATCAAACTTGTCTCGTTTTCAAAATACCAGCTATATAAAGTTCTAGAATAGCTAGAGAGCAGAATTCCACGCTCTTTCTCACATTCTGCATATATATATATCATCCCCACAATATATATATATATATATTGTGGGGATGAATTGAATTTTTGGAAATAGTAGAGGAATGTGAAATAAAATAAATTAAATGTAAAAAAACTTTTTTAAGAACAAGCTTTTATTTAAACGCGCTAAAAGAATAAAATAAACTTTTCCTTTAAAACTTTTTTTACTATCAACTTATAACGTCATTACACAATTTATATGATATAAAAACTTGTCGCAATATTTAAGTACTCATACTTACTTAGTTTGAATTTTTAAAAACCAAAATCAATCAGGTCAAGTTATTTATTTTACTTGTTTATCTACACAGTTAAATCTCGCGACAAGCTTTTATATCATATAAATTGTGTAATGACGTTATAAGTTGATAGTAAAAAAAGTTTTAAAGGAAAAGTTATTTTATTCTTTTTAGCGCGTTTAAATAAAAGCTTGTTCTTAAAAAAGTTTTTTTACATTTAATTTATTTTTTACTTTTTAGTTATCGCTGGACAGGTTTCTCAGCCTGTTCAACTCATTGAACGCTGGTTCGCCCCATCCCTGGTTTAGCTGAATTAATTCTCGCAAAATGGTATTAGACTAAAAACACAATTTTTTCAAATCCGTAATTTTTAAGCAATTTTTTCAATCTTTGTGCAGATTTTGGGTAACATTGTTCTACACACGAAAAAAATAAGGTTTAGTGAGATTATCTTCATAACTGACAAAGTTATTAAATGTTTAATTAAAATTTTGACTATTTTTGAAAAACTTAAAGAATATATTATTTATTTGAAATATTTTGAAGATAAGGGATATATTTCTCTAACACAGGGGTGGCCAACCTTTTTGGGAAGCGTGCCACAATCTGATAAAAAAAAGTTACGCGTGCCACTTCCAACATTTCCACCAAACTAAAAAATATACAAAAGTGAAAAAATGTTACTTATAGGCTATTATGGGTTATTTACACCAAAAACATATTTTTTAAATGCAAGTTCTATGTAGTGAAAATGTAAAAAAAAATGGTATAAAAGTTTTAAAAAAAAGTAGAAACTTATATTTTATTGTTGGTAAATTTTTGCAGGATCAGTCAGTTAGCTTATAATAAAAATAAGCAACTTGAAACATTTAATTTTAAAAGATTACTAAGCAGTAGTCTTTCTTATAATGGGGCTTTTGAATTTTACTGTTTTTGCAAAATCATCTACATTTGGATTAGTTCGTGAAAATGCTAAAAAAATGAAGCGTTTTAGGTGCATATCAGTCAATTTTGAGCGATATTTTGATTTAATTACGTTCATAACAGAAAACATTTCTTCACAAACATATGTTGATCCAAACCTACAACAATGTCTGACCGCTAAATCATGTAAATTTGGAAAATTGCTTGGTGGCACAAATTTTCAAAATTCGATGTAATTCGGATCATTTGCGGTTAAAATAATTTCCTTATATTTGCTTTTCAGATTAATATGGTGCTCTAGGTCAATAATTTCAATTTGTACCAGAGGGGGGTAACAATTAATGTTTTGAAGAGAAATCGAAAAAGGATTAGTGAAAAGTTCAGTATTTTTTATCATCTTTAAAATCCTCAAACCTGGCACTGAAAGAATCCTGTAAAATGGATATTAAATTTTTTAATCTATCATAGTTCGGAACATTACTAACTTTGGCAGATAATTCCTGCATGAATGGGAAGTAAGTTAATTTTTTCTCTCCAAAATCCAGACCAAAAAAAAGTAAAAGTTTGTTCACAAAAGGAGATATATGACCAACTACGGTAGAAAAAATACAATTATTTTCCCTGTAATCTTAAATGAAAATTGCTTAAATTTTCCATTATATCGGTAAGAAAAGCTAAATCCAACTGCCAATTTTCACTCATGAGGAGCGAGCATTCACTGGGTAGTTCCGTCGTTTTCTTCCAGATATTCTAAAACACGTTCCCTCAAACTACAAAAATCTCGCAAGCGACTTTCCTTTGGAAAACCAGCGCACACTACAGTGAAGGAGTCACTTGCCATTTTCTTTCGTTTCTTCGGGGAAAGCATATGAAATCTTCGTTGATTCAGAGCACGAGCTCGTATTTTGTTGATGCAGCGCACCATGGGGTCAACACCGAAAGACAAGTTTAAGACCTTGGCATAGAGAGCTACTTGATGAATAATACAATGATACTTGAAAACTTTTCTTCCCAAATAATTTTCAAGCAATGCAACAAAATCTTTTATTCTGCCAACCACGCAAGGCGCTCCATCTGTGCAAACACTGTCTAATTTTGTCCATTTTACTTTGTTAACTTCAATTACATTTTTAAGTTCCTTGAAAATGCCTTCACCTGTAGTTAAAACTAGTTGGGGCGCAAATCAAGAAGTTCTTCCACAGTATCAAAATTATTGTTCGTGAAACGCACAAAGATGCTTAACTGCGCATTGTCTGTGATATCACAGCTTTCATCCAAAGTTAACGAAAAACATTTGCAATTTTGAAGTCCAGAGACAATTTGCGTTCCAACATCCTGGCCCACGTCATCTATACGACGCATGGCCGTATTTCTAGACGAAGCTATAATATTAACCATATTTTTGATATTTAGATCTCCAACATTTTGGGCGAAAATTAAACGGCTACATTTTATTATCTCCTCTCCATCAGAATATAATTTTTTCTTGCGGGATACAACAAAGATAGTTCATAAGAAGCCTTCACCATGGTTTCCATTTCGTCATTTTTCTTCTGGAACAAGGATTGTTAGTCGGCTAAAGATTTCATTTTTTATTGATAAATTCCGTTCTCAGATTTGATCCATCAGGATATTTGCTGTTGAAATCACTATGCAGCTGTTTAAAATGGCAGTCTAACATTCAAATGGCAGTTAAATTCTTTTGGAACTGCTATACAAATTCCACACAAAGAAGCTTGGAAGCATTTTCATGCGTTAACAAGTATTGTTCTTCACAGACAATTTTAAAATCACGTGCTGCCATATCCTTTTCATAATTTCTTTTTGAAGTCGTAGGTTTACTTGTAAACATATTAAAAATAAAAAAAAAATTAAAACAACTACGCTCAACGCTAAAATCTAAAAACAATTTTAGAAAAAGGAAAAAGGCTTATCATCTTCTTAAACAGAGTTTAAAATGAACTGATTCCGGCAGCTAGAAATAATTTGCCGATATTACGCTACATATTTTCTAGGCTCCGAATCCAGCATTCTGATTAGTCATGGATGCAAGTTCTCACTCCCTCTGCTTCATAAAGCGGCTACTTTGTGCCGATAGAATTACTTCTACCTTATCAGCAACTGCTCTCCTAATATATTGCAGAATTACTTCTTGAAATTACAGAAATCGTAAATAGCCAACACCTTCGGAAAAACCTTTTTATTTGACATCACGCTGACAGCCAATATCTATAAACACTAAACTTCAGCACTGCAAGGAAAAGCTGAAATTCAAATGGAAATCCGAGATGTTAAAAATTAACCACCCCCGAGAAAAGGTGACTTTTTGGGCAGATTCGACCGTCCGAGAGAGGGAAAATTTATTTGTTTTTGTCTCACGTTCTCAACACTTTTCTCGGAACTTTAGAATGCTGTGTAATTGTAAGTTTTGGAGAATGATCTCATTTTTGGCTCTATACTGAAGAAAAGAAAAAAATCTTGCATAGCGCCTTTAAAATCTCACGCTGAAAATTTCTGTTTTCTTACATATTCTCTTCATGATAATTTTCTATTGTAATTCAATTAATTCAGTAATATTTTCATAAATTTATTGTAATTTTTCAATAAGTCTTCGCGTGCCACAGTTACGACTCCCGCGTGCCACAATGTGGCACGCGTGCCGCTGGTTGGCCACCCCTGCTCTAACATATTAGAAGAAAATTTTAGTTGTTTATTAAAAAACTTCAAAAGGCATTTAAATATTTGTATTAATCAATAAAATGCTTAAGACTCAAAACACATTTTGTAATCAAAAAAGAAAGTTTTATCAAATAATGATAATTTTTTGCTGGACATTGAATATCTTCTACGTAAGAATCTATTTTTTTAATTGCTCAAATCATCTTTAGAAACTTGATTTTGAAAAAATCAATAATTAAATTCAAATTAAATTAACAGATTCTATTTGTAGTTAAATTTAAGGACACATGTCGTAGTGTGTGTTTAGATTACTGGTGATAAAATGAGGTATATTTAAATTACTTGTAGGCTTAAAATTAGAAAATTTCTTTAAAAAATTCCTTCATTTTATTATAAAATTATTTTTTTTAATCGAAAATATGTTGCATTTCTAGATAATATTTTCTCTTATTGTTTTCCTAGTGGATTCCTTTTTGATGGGTAAGATACATAAAAAAATGATCTTTCCGATTCTGTAATTATTTTTTGTCTGAGTTTCATAGATTAAAGTTAGATAAATTATTTAAAGAATTTCTTCAATACTCCATCTCAGTTTAACTTGTCAGCGTTGAGAAAGGTATACAATGTACCAATCTACTTGAAAAATAGCTCTACTTTTATGTTTTGAATTTAAATCCAAGAAAATAGATAGAAATTTGTAAAAAAATTGCATACGTTGTAGAAATTAGATTATTTTTACGTTGTAGAAATGTAATTATTTTTTAGACAAAGTTAATTAGTACTGTCAATAGCGCAACGTTATAAAATTCCAGTTTGGCTGAAAACCGATTTTCGACGCCAACTTTTGTCATTGTTGTAACAATAAAATTATTACAACAATGCAGATATATCCAAGTTGGCGCCCAAAACTAGTTTAACGTTTTTAATTAATTGCAATATCGGAATATAAATGGTCAAAACATGCATTGTCATCCAAACTAAACGTGTATACAAAATTTCAGCTCAATGGGAGGAAGACATCAGCTTCAAAATTGAGTTGCAAAATTCCACCCGAACAAATTACATACATACATACATACATACATACATACATACATACATACATACATTGTAAGTTAAATAAAAGCTTTTAAAAAAAGGAACAGCATTGTTGATGGTGATAAGAATAAAAAACGAAGCAAATAGAATGTTCTTAGAACTTCTGAAAAGGGATTTTATTAGAGCTGATAAATTTGACAAATTTCTAAAAGAATGAAATAATGGCCTTTAACTGTTTATGGAACAAGCAGATTTGTCGCTTTCTTTAGAATAGTTTTGTGGTTATAGATGAAGTTACGGAGTAATAGGAATATTCCAATACATTTCTGTTTTGGAAAAAATATTTTAAAAAAATCCTCGCAAATACCAAATCTAGGTTTTCTTTTAAAAAAGTGTTAATGTAAATTTAAGTCTGGATTTTCAAAAAATAATAATAATAAAGAATAAACGATGAAAGTTGTGACGGATCTATAAGCGTCCTTCCACTAATTCTCTTGAGCATTTTAAATGAAGAAAAATTAGTTATTTTATGTTTCTGAGAAAGTCAGTTTAAAGTTTTGATTTGACATTGGGATGTGAATAAAAACACGAACATAGAAGTTAACACAACTCTCTGCTTTTTAAACTTATAGTTTTCAAATTTGTAAGTTAGTTGAAAAAATTATAAAAATAATTTAGGCTAAAAAAATTAGAATTGATTTTTTGGCCGATTTTTGTAAATCGAATCGTACTGTGTTCCCTTAAAACGGTACGATGTGCCTAGGATAAGAATTAATAATAATATTAGACATTGTTAAGTATTTTTTGACCCGTAAAACTATGTTAGAATTTGTCTTAAAAATTTCCTACAGTTATCAAAAAGCTTATTTTTAAAAGATTTTATAGCTAAAGAGAGAGAGGCAGCCATCTGGCATCACAAGTTTTGAACAGTAGCTTGCAACGTTTTTATAATAATCCTTTTCATGTGCTTTGACCCAAAAAATATGAAAATACTGATTTAGTTATTTTAGTTAGAATAATTTATTTATTAAATCGTGGAAAAAGGATATGAAACTTAGACTACTGGTATATATATGCTTTCTAAAGTTATTAGACATTACTTAATAATATGTTATTATATTCGGCAATATATAATAACATTAGGCTCCAATTCAGTTGCCGATATATTCGTCTGAAATAGTGTATTGTACGATTTAAGTAACTAAGACAAGTTCTCTGTAGGTGACAGAACTCATAATTTTGAAACATGGTTCAGTGATCATGAAGACATATAAAAGAGCACCCATTTTAGAAACCTCCACGCCACACCACACCTACATAAGTACTTTGAGGCTAGGTAGATTTAACTTACCTCAGCCCCTCAACCCACGATTTGATAGAAGCACTGCCGGGCACATGTTCGCAACGATGCCCTCATCTAAACCATATAACCCATGGTTATATAGTTCTCGGAAATTATATAGCTTTGAAAATAATGCGGTTTAAATGACATGCTCATTTTTCACATTTAAAATAATCATACATACATATACGTGTTGTATTTCATGTGCATTTTTTATAATCCTTTGAATGGAAATATTGTTTAATGTTCTAAATAAGACATATGAATGTTTCAAGTCACCATGCGTCAGTCAGAATAGAGTTCTTTCTTAAGTCATGGTGACTGTATATTAGCACAAGCGACGAATTTAGCGGACTGTAAAAAATTGTAATCTAAAACTAAAGGTTTCGGTTTCGAATTCCAGTCTGTTGAAAGAAAATTGATTCAATGAAAAGTCCAAGTTCAATTTGATATTATTGGATATATTTTTCAATGCTGAAAAATATTTCAAAATTAATAGAATGGTTCACATGTAATACCCTAGTTCACACAAGTTAGAATTTCGACACAAGATTATTTCACAAGAGAGTGTTTCCCTAGACAGTATTTTTACATCTTAAGCAAGATACATGCACTGACTGTTGCCACAAGACCACTTCTAAATGGAAGCGGCTCACTGCAACAGCGCTACCTAACGGCTTTTACTATTCAACAGTGACATTGTTTATAAATGGAGAAGAAAAGCTGTCGAAAAGCTCTTGGATAATCCATACTCCATAATGTATTATATTGGGAAATAATAAACCCAAACTTCTTACTAACAATCAGACTATAACAAATAGCATCTATTGATGAGGATTTCGTTTCTTTATCCTCTTTCAACAAGATGGTAAGAGGCAAAATATATTAATAAACCCAATTTTTGTACTAATCTCAACTGATGTTAGTTGGAAAAAAATCATTTACGAAATAATCTCGCAAAGCAAATGAAATTCAATGAAATTTATAAAATGATTTTGTCAAACAAAAAATAGCATACCTAAATGTGCTTCAAGTAGTTTACATTTCTGAAAGATAAGTTTATTAAAATTTTTAATTCATTGCATGTTGAAGCTTTAAAAAATTAAAAATTAATACTGGTATTTCATGAAAAAAGAACAGAACAGAAATTCTTTGAATGTATATGTCTATATTTACTGAAGACATTGTTGGAAAATGAATACGGTTTAACATTATTTTCAACTAACTTAATTAGTTCTAGAGTTAAACATTCCAAATATTCACACAAGTCAGACTAAGATCTAAATTGTTTTTATTTAAATAAGAAGCATTATCATAATAATTAATTTTAGTGCTAATTAATAAGATTATTAAAGAGATTTTCTCCACATTAGATATTACAATACAATCCTTGATAAATTTGTATTTTTTTTTCTTACTCATCTAAAAGGTATTCGAACAAAAACTCTTTCATACATCATTTCATCATTCCCATTCTTAAAAGTCAAATATTTACCTTCTGATTTGCATTTCGTCTACATTAATTTAAAAGGTTAATTGAATAAGAAATTACGCGTATCACACACATTAATTAATCTTACTTTCTGCTTTATCCAAAAAGACAGAATCTTATTTATTCAGACTCATTTTGGAAATTTAATTGAATATATTCATGTCTAAGAGCAAATGAAGCAGGAATTTTTTTGCAAAGTCATTTACATTGAATTAAATACGAAATATTGTATATCATTAATTCTATGGCAGTTTGGTAATCAGTGAAGTACTATAATAAGAATTATATTTAAAGTTTTCATTTTAACTGTATATGTGAGCGAAAACATTTTATAATTATATAATTACAGACAAAACATCAAACGAGCAAACTAATGAGGCAAAATGAAAAACAGATTCTCATTTTTTGCAAGTATTTGAGATCTGAATAGGTTACCAATGCGTCTGCTTTAAATATTATTTTAGTTAACTGTTTTTAAGAACTTTTTAGACCAAAAATACATTAAATTTATTTATTTTTTTACTAATATCGCGCTTCTTATTTGCCGTGTCAATTAACTAATACCTAAATGCGATTAAATATTATTAATTTACTTTTGAGACTCAATGAAATTACTGCTTTCCACTTTAGGTGAAAACAACTTCAGTTTGAGATTCTTAAAATAATGATCAAGCTCAGAAAACACACAAAGAATTAATTTCTTTTCAGATTTGAATAATGAACTACTCCCTCTTTGCTTTCAAAAAAATTATTTGAAAACAAAGTTATCAATTATATGAATTAAATTCTCACTTGCTTTTTGTTAAAATATTATAATTCATTAAGAAATATTTATATTTAGTATTTTTTTTTCAAATGTAATTGCAGAAGTATAAGTAATTCTGCACCTCATTTATTAAAAGTTTACATTTTTAAGATTTTTTTTAATAAGCACACTATGATGTAGTGTGCTTATTTAAAAAAACGACCACAGTTGACGGTAGTTCCAAATTAGAAAATCCGTTGCCAATAGACTTTTAAAAGTAACATTAATAAACAAAGAATTACGCGTATCCTGCTACTTTAGAATAAATCATATTAAAAGCAATGGCTATTAATTAACCAAACTAGTTCTATAAAGCATTTTATTTTGATTTCATGCATATTTACCTTTTATCACCTGCAATTATAGATCCCTTCTCTATCCCTACAGTGCTCCATGCGAATCTTTCATTGTTCTAAACCAGGGGTGGGCAGACTTTTCCAGGTTACGGGCTACTTCTAATTTTTTCAAGGTGTTGGGGTCCACCCAGCGGCGTAGGTGTAGTGAGCTAAAAGAAAGTATGCAATACAGTCGGACCTCCATTTTAGGAACCTCTATTTTACGAATTTCTCTACTTCGCGAACTTTTTCGCGGAACCAAGAACATTTTACAATTGTCATCGTAAAATAGCTTCCAAATAGCGCAGTGCATTTTCTATTCAAAGAAATTTTCTCTTATGATATGATTTTTTTCCTCTGTATTTTTTTAAAATACCGTATTTACTCGAATCTAAGCCGCACTTTTTACCAATGTTAAATCTGGCGCGGCTTAGAATCGAAGGGAAAATATGTGTTGGATGGGGTATTTAGAGCAATTACAGATTCATGCATGTATTTAAAAGTTTTAACACATAAAATAACTAATTATTCCCTTCTTTTAGTTTTCCTTTTAAATTTATTTTAATTTCGTAAAATTAGGTATCGATAAATTAATTTTACACTATTTTTCAGTTTTCACAAAATCTTGTCGAAAATTTGGAGGCGCTGCTTAGAATCGATGGCGGCTTAGATTCGAATGAATACGGTATTTCCAGACCTTCGTGTGATGGAACGATTATTAGGTCTTAGTGAAGGCGGTCACCCCAAAATGTCTTGGTGGTCCACTGGTCGATCGCGATCGACTTAATGCCCACCCAGGTTTAAAACAGTTTGGAAGCTTTTTCGTGTCAGCTCCTTTGGGAAGTATGTCGCTCTCTTTTTCACAGCTGCAATGGACTAAAATCTTTTTCCTTTTAATACAGATATTTCCTTTTCATCATTTGTTTTTTGGCTTTTGATGAAGATGGGCTCTTTTAGAGCATGGATTAGCGCTTTGTTTCAGGATCAAAATTAAAAGCCATGATTCATCACATGTTATCATCCTTTTACGCTGTTAAAGTGTGTGTTAGTATTTTTTAGAGCTTTTGTTGTTCATACTTTAGAATTCCAGCACACACTTTTTGCATGCAAAAATTGCTTTGTAAAATTTGATGTACTGATTCTTTTTCAATTCCTACAATATATAAATTTGCACGAATACTTAACCGACGGCCAGATCGAATTAGATTATTCATGTTTTCGATATTGTCATAAGTTTCTGAAGCGGAATGGGAATCCAGGTGTGAATCATCTTTAGCGTTTTCTCCGTCATCCTGAAAACGCTCAAAACACTCAAAAATACATGCAAGCGATAAATCCTCTTTGCCATACACTTTTTTAATTTTCAGTTGCAATTTTTCCTAGTTTCATGGAACATTTCACAAAAATCTATTGCCCTATTATTAGATTTATCATTTTTCCTGTGTAACAAAAATATAACTTTATTTTGAACGAAGATTACAGTTACACGGATTTGTGTACAGCAACAAGGAGCACAGCATTCGAAAGAGAAAACTTCCGCTAAATAGCTGTTGTTCAAGGGGGTTAGCAAGGGCGTATTTCTGTAGCAACTTCAATCTCGTTATTTAATTGCCACACCTTATATTTAAATAAAAATCATAGCTATTTAGAAGTAATTATCTTTTGGAGAGGATCCGAACGAAATAATAATCATTCTTCAGATATCTTTTTTCATGTGAAATGCAGAATTAATTTTCAATTCAAAAGAAAAAATGCCTCTATAATCCAACTTTCACGCGAAGACGTAAATATTTGTACAGGTCACATAATACTTCTGATTCATACGTTTAGTTGAAAAAGTAAAAGCACCACTTTGGGCTTTTTCGGAAGCCTTAGAAAACAAAACAATGTCAACTTCATTATGGTTCTATAACTCTTTTATCAAAAGAATGTAGAAATATTTTTTCTCTTTCTGTAGAAACTCTTTTTCTTATAATCATATCAAAGCCAACACACTAAAAAGTAAAATATATACAGCATACTCATATACGGTCGTTGGGGTTAATTAGACATGCGGTCTTTACAGACAGTGGAAGATCAGGAGACTCAAAAGTCAAGAGATTTTTGGTGTTAAATATTTGTCTATCCCACCGTATGGTGGCACATTTTACTCCAAAAAAAATTTCCTCAAGCATATCCTCTACAATTTCTTTCGTAAACACTTAAAATGGGTCTTCTGCGGAAATTACATATCGAGAAAAATTAAGTGATGTTTATGGTACAACCTTCCTGTTACAGGAGGCCAAACGAAGCAGATTTATCTGGTTGTTACTTATGCCACTTGATCGACAGTTGTATTAGATCAAGTTATACTAAATTCATTATGGAGAAGCCCTACATTTACGCCTGTCTATAGCCGTAGCTCTGAGCACAATACAGGTGACTAAACGATTTAGTTCGATTCCACCCCAATTTTGAGAGAGAACACCCTGGGGGTAGTCAAGGGCCTCCTAACAAGACTTGTGGCTTGACAGCTATTTAGACGGCGACAAAGTTAGTTGACAAAAATTGTGCCCTTTCTGTATATATAAATAATAATAAAAAAAATCACTTGGATATATCTGAAATGTGACATCCATACTTATCTCAAGGAGATGAGCCACCTGAAGTGTTTAGATTTCAAGGACACTGTTCAAATACTTGGAAACTGCACGTACATAATAATATTTTGACTCAGAAATAGTATTTAATACATATGTTAACTATGGTATAATTTTATAGTATAGTTTCAATATATTGTAAGAAATAAAAAAAACAAGATTTTAAAATTATTCTCAATACAAATTCCTTTTTGTTAAAAGTTGATCAGGGAAATATATCCATCCCTTAAGTTTACAATGCCTAACATTGGTGTTGTAGCGAACAGCGTTCATTTATTTCGATGAATTTAAAATCTCTCTCTCGGAAGTAATTCACTCCATTTTATCTTCAAAATATTTATAAATATAAATAGTTTTAAGAGATATTCGTCTGATGAAAACATCTATATTGAAAAAGTAAATAAATATAATCTTGTTAAGAATTTACAATTAAATGATGACTGTGTGCAGGCTTGTTCGAAATACTAAGTTTCACAACTATGTTGAGACTAAAAAAGGAAATATAACTATATTTATTTATATATCACTCATTCGTAAAAAAAATTACCAACAGACTCTGAGTCAATCCTATTTCCATGATATAAAGTTTTAGTACATTCCAGACTTAATGCAAAATGTCAGATATATTTCTATTTATTTTCAAAAGAAAAGATAAATAAAAATATATTACAGAAAATATAGACCCTTTTATTTTCAAATAGTTATTTCTATAAATAGTAACTTGATTTCTTAAAAAAACATTCTGACTGAAACAAAATTCATATAAACAAATAATAAATCCCCGTAAACAGATACCTACAAACAGCGATCTGTTTATATATAAAATAAGCCAAAATTTAATATAAAAACCAATAAAATCATGTCTGGGAAAGAGTTTGTACTAAAAAGACGAATCAATATTGTGCCAGCTTATGCAAATATTTATTCCTTCCTTTCAATGGAACCACAAAAAAAGAAGGAAATAACGAAGGGAGGGATAAAAAGTACAAGTAGAAGAAAGAAGAAAAGTAGAAAAAAAAGGAATGATTCACAAGAATTCTTTAGAATTTCTTTCTAAGCTGAAAAGTATTTCTGCCGAAACTTGGCTTCATTTTCATGCGAGTGACATAGAACCAGAAATTTACATGCTAGCTTCAAAGTGTTCTTTAAAAAAGGGAAAAAAAACTTTAAAGAATGATAAATTCTCACAAAGACTTTCGTATATCTAATTCATATTTGACAGCATTGATGATAGACATTTCTAAAAGCTGTATTATAGTATTTTAACCTTTTTAAGTAATTTAGAAGAAATAATGAAAGTTGAATTTTTTTTAAGCTGTTAATACTTTACAAAAAAGACAAAAGCTCGTGACAAAATGCTTCAATATTTTTTTTCCTGACACTAATATTATAATTATGGATTATCAAAAAATACTTTTTAGGATTTTTTTTTAAAAAAAAGAGAATAAAATAATTCCGATTTTTAGCTGCTTCCAAACATTAAAAATACGAGAAATATGCGGAACTTCGAAAAACTTCTTTACTCACCAACTTATAACATTGATTAAGTAACGAACTATATAAAGTGTGGATTTTGAATTTTAGTTGCATTTTTTTCTTATAAATTCTTTGACCTGTATGTATTTGTCAGGCAGAAGATTGTTTTTATCAGGTTAATTTCTAAGACTTCGCTCTATTCTATGTATTATACGATATACCAGGGATCGGCAACCTTTCAGCTGTGGCGTGCCAAACTAACCTTTTAACATGATTCAGCGTGCCATGCAATAGGAAATATTTTTAAAAATTCGATTCCCACGACAATATATGTAGAATTTGGAAATAGAGGTCAAAAATACAAATTTAGAGTTTTGTGAATATATGTGAATTATGAATCACTTAAAGATATATTATTGACATAAAAATAAACAACATAAAATATAACTAGTACTTCATTATAAATAAAAAATTAAAACTGTGCACATAAATATCTATCTTTTAAATTTTTTTTTTATAAAAATGAGGAGTAAACTTAAAATATAAATATACTCTTCAATATAAATAAAAAATTAAAATTGTATATATATTATATATTCTTAATAATATTTATGAAACTAGAAATAAACAACATAAAATATAAGTGTTCATGCAACAAAGTTAAATAAAAAATTTTAATTTTAATGCGAACCTTGTCCCTGCTGACCTCTACTTAATGTCGCAAAGTCAAAGGTTTGTCACTTTCAATTTGACACAGGATTCAGAATGTTCAGCAGTTAAACAATCTTTAGTGGACTCAAAACATATTTCATATGAGAAAAAATTTGTTCACATAGATATGTGGAGCAAAAGCAGAAGGCAAAGCACACATGCTATACTTTTCAAACAATTAAATCGTTCAGGCAATGATATCCAGCAATTTAAAATAGCTGTTGATTTTTATTGCTAAGTTAACTGCCAAATGTTTTCATAACTCTGTAAATTTTGTTTTCCATAATTCTGAAGATGTTAGTTCAATAAGTTCCGTTTCAAAATTATCAATTTCCATCCGCAGTTGCTCTTAATATTTAGTTTAAAAGGAACATTTGTTATGAAATAAGATTCACTTTCCTAGTTAACCTATCACGGTTTTTTTTCTCCGAACTTATTTCCAATCCAAATTAAATATGTTAATAGAATAACTAATTTAGTTTATTATATTTCCGCTGTAAAACTTTTGTTGAGCAGAATTTTGATTTATACCTAAGACATTTTTTTTCTTTTCTTTTGCCATTGATGCCCAGCTTTTGGTGGGCAAAGGACAAACTACATTCTTTTTTATTCACTGAGCAGTAATGAATGATTCTTCAATTTACAAGTATTACTCAATTTTTATTTGCGTCGAATATTTAACACTAATATTAAGTCACATTTAAACAGAAGATGTTTTCTCTTACATAAAGTTTACAAACTACAAGCAAGCTGATTCAGCAAAATCGTTTTATGGCAGAGAATCGAAAGTGAAAAATAACCTTTAAATTTTAAAAAAAACGAGACGTTGAAAGGACAGACAGAGCGATTTAGCTTTTTAGCTTTAGCTAAAATAAGATTTAGCTTTAGCTTTAATTTTGTAGACAGTGGTGGCGTGGCACATCTGGCACGCGTGCCATAGGTTGCCGACCCCTGCGATATACTAAAGATTATACGACTATTTTGCTCAATACTATAGATCAGCGTTAATCAACTTTTTACCGCCATGTACCGGTCAACGTTCGATAATTTTTCAACGGACCGCTGCGAGGGAGGGGATTATTTGCATTTTAGATTGTTGAATTTAATTGCAGTTAAACATACCTTCAAAATAAAATACACTTACATCAAAAACTGAATATATAGTGAGATTTTAACATTTTAACTCACTAGAACGCTAAATTATTGAGAACCTTGAACTTTTTTTTTTTTTTTTTTGCAACGAAGGTTCCATATGGGAATAATAGGAGACAATGACACCCGAAGAGAGTTGCTTATTTCTGGTTTATTCATTCCGTCGTTTTGTTTTGGTTGCAACCAGTGAAGAAAACCCCGGTTTTCATATACAGTAGAACGTCGTTTATCCGAACGTTTATTATCCGTAGCGTCAAATATACGAAGCTAAGTCCGGATCCGTTTTCGAATAGTGCAATGCTCAACATTTGTTTTCTGTGAGGCCAAAAGTGACGGGAAAATCCAAGGTGAGGGATATTTGGAAAATTTTAGCTGTGTGGTTTTGTAAACATCTGCGCGGTCAGTTTATTTCCAAGTGAGGGGGTGTATATGTGCTCTTTTGTTGAGTTTTGTTGATGTAGAAACCTGGATGGCATGCGATGCAGAAGACTGTGGATTTCAAATGCTAAAT
This sequence comes from Trichonephila clavata, assembly GCA_019973975.1. Taxonomy (NCBI): domain Eukaryota; kingdom Metazoa; phylum Arthropoda; class Arachnida; order Araneae; family Nephilidae; genus Trichonephila; species Trichonephila clavata. Next base: position 17,154 of record BMAO01021331.1, read on the forward strand.
GATGACGAGATTGTGACTTCCATGCAAGAAGAATCCGACCCTATTTACGATGAAAAGGATGAAGACGAGGACAACAATAACGAAAGTAGCAAATTCTGACACATTTGCTGCGTTAGAGACCGCTATGGAGTGGTACGAACAATGATCAGAGTGCTGTCCTACTCAATTACTGCTGCTGAAGAGAATCAGAAACCTTGCATTGAGAAAAAACGATCGTGTACTATGGTACAGCGAAAAATAAAGGATTATTTTCCACAATCAAGGTAAAATTGCGACATTTTGCACCTATTTTTCTCTTCAAGCACGTTTCCCGCATGTGATGATTTTTAACATTTATATAGTGTCCAGTATCATATACTGCATAGATCGCATTCGGTTTTCGGTTATCCGAACAATCGCGTATCCGAACGGTTGCAATTGATTCGGATAAACGACGTTGTACCGTAGAGAGGTTGTCGGAAAAGGCAATTGGGATTTAAGTGCTGGGATGGCTGTCTCAGAGTATTCCTCCGGGACTTAAATCCAAAACAACGGCAGAGTTGTTGTCTTGAACACAGTTTTAAGGTTTCTGTCTTTTACAATCTCCAGCACTCTATCTTCCACAGATATGCTAGATTCGTCGACAAATGGATCGAGGATTCATTCCGTATCAGTTAGCGGGGTTTTTTGTGTGTGGTGGTTGGGAGTAACGCTCAAACTCCACAGTAAATAAAATGGAAATAATTTAATATTCCTTTGGTGGACCAGAAACATTTGACTTATGTACAGGTACCAATCCGCGGCCCGGGGGGTTGGTGGCCCCTGCGGTAGATTATACAATTCTATAGATTCAGCGAATCCTCAGTAATAACCAAAATTCAAATTAAAATATATGAAACTAAAGTGATTTGCTTCAAGTTTCCTTTGATTAATTGGGTTTAAGGCAACACAGACCAATTTTCTTTGTAAGCGAAAACTCGGAAGACTGTAGATTGATTTATTGATTATAAATGTGAACCTCATACAAAAGAGGATAATTGACTGCAGAACTCTTAATTTTAAGCAATGAAGAGTACGCAACGGAATTGGCATTCAACTTACCAGTCTTATTGCCATTAAATTTGAAACCATAAATCGGCTGAAACAACACCAGTTCAGGACTGTGACCACTCAATTATAACGGTCCCGACAGATTGTTGAAAGTATGAAAGCTTTACATTAGAGCAGTTTTACTTAAGTTAATGGTCGTGACCCCTAATGGAGTCACTTGACTCTCAGCAGGGGGGTCACCAAATATTTTAAGATTTTTGATACATCTTTTTGTGCAAAATAACTCGTTTGACATTTACAGACCGTTTAATACATTTTACCTGAAATATAATGAAGAAAAGGAAATACATACGACAAAGAACTTCTTAATTTTAGTTATAATAAAGACCTTTTTGATGTATGACATCTTTTCTCTCGGTTACTGGATATTTGTTGGAGTGATTTCGTGAAAAGGGACGGAAATGTGTAACAGGAAGTCGGGGAAGCGCGCGCTGTTTGATTTGACCAATCAGTGCGCTTGGTGGTGTCTCTTCGCTACCCTCGCACGGAGTCCAACTCTAGTAGAAATTAAGCCACCAGCCTTCCGCACATACCAGCAAGTCTTATTAGACTTCATCCAGAACAAACTTGGGATTCTTACGCCCAAATGTCAACCTCAGGGCTCGTTGTATGTGAAATCTGAGGTTATATTTATATGTGTAAACTTTTTTATAATTATATTTACTATTAAGCGTCTGTGACAAAGTTCATCGTTCTTAAAAAAATACGAGTAAGTAATATGGAATTATTTGAATAAATATTTTAGTCAGCATTTTTTTCAGACTTTTAGGTTAATTCCTACCGCTGTCAATATAATATTTTCAATTGTGATTAAAAAAGATTTCTCGATCAAAAAAAAATTAAGTAAACGCGTATTTTTGATTTTCTCGAATATTTCTAATTTTTAAACATGCGCTTAGTGGTGTCTTTTCGCTACCCTCGCATCGGGGTCCAACTCTAGTAGCAATCAAGCCGCCAGCTTTTTTTATATTGTTAAATTTAACATTTCAGAAGATTGGAATTCAAAAACTCGGTAACTATCACTCGTTTTCCATGATTTTGAGTGGTGATTTTAACGTTAACTTCAGTTTGCCAGAAGCTGAGCCTCTCATAGCTTTTCTGAATGAAGAACTCAAGCTCGAAATGAACACAAATCGAAATGTTTCGACAACTAACAGTGGTACTGTTTTTAAATACTTTGAAATCACAAGTATATGTGTCATATTTTAGTTTTCATAAATCTATTGTCTCCGCTCTTTCTCAAATTGAACAAGAATAAATATTTTTGATAAAAAATTGCATTACTCCTTGTGTTAAAATAAAATTTTCATTACATAAAGATATATAATTATTCGATAGAAAATTATTTCCAATCATACCCGATTCATTCTTTTCAGGATTCAAGCCACTATTGCGTATTTACCACGATAACATGTCGGATGTTACGCATCCTGTGCGACTACTGTAAGGCTCGTTTCTTTTTTGTGTGTGTTTTGCACATATTTCTGTTTGTTCACATATTAGTTAATTGTTGTGTTATCAACAGATTCGGGTTACAAATTGTTTTTAATACGAAAACTTTAGAAGATTTTTAGCTGAGTTGCAAAAATATTTTCAACAATTTCTGAAACCGAAATACGGTATCTTTTACCTTTTTCTACAACTTATTTATGTTATGTATACGCAACATTTACATTTTTAACAACCATAAAACCAAAGTGTCGATCAAATCTAAGGAATATTGGTGAAGAAATTCACGCAACGGTGACGACTATTACTCCAAGATTCAAAACCATAATTAAAAATAATCAAGAACATCCTTCCCGTTGATACTTTAATCATGCATATGCCGTTTGTTAATAAAAGGTGATGATCTAAGGAGGGAACTCAAATGGCTTCACATAATAAACAGATTGTAGTTTATGTACAAATTTATCGTGTAATTACATTGCATAATGTTACTTTTTATATTTTGTTACTTTATTTAAATTTATATATCATTATATTCAAATTAAAACTTTTTGTGGATGTTTATTACTGCAAAATAAAAGATAACTAAAAACAAAACACATACAGTCGTACTCAAGAGAGTGCCATGTTAATGGGATCGTACAAAACAAAATTCGATCGCTACCCTGAAACGTTTAAAAGCACCTACTTCAGTGCTTCACAAACTTTCAATATTTGCGACCCAATATTCAATCATAATTTTTATCGCTCCCCCCCCTCCATACAATGACAATGTATTGGATTCAATGATGCTACACTCTAACGGTAAAGCAACAATACTACTTTTTCCTCTTAAGTGACACCGGCATTTTAGAGTATAAACGTTTTGCTCAGCCAAAACATTAATTTCCCTGGATATATATATCCGTTTTTCCGAAGTACGATCTTTTCTGTGCACTATTCTGAAGGCCTTGGAATGTAATAAAAGAACTTTTACAGTGATTGCGAAGGATTTACTTGTTTCAGGAAATTTGCTTATGTATTTCTGTTCTTCTCTTCCCCAAAACAACATATAGACGCGGAAAGCGGTGGCATTGGGGAGTAATCGAAAGTAGGGGACCAATTATAAACCGACCAAATTATGAATATAAGTGTTAATTTTTGTACATAATTTTATATATGACAAACCATGGGGTCTGGTAATTATTAAACTTTTTCTTAACTTAGTATTGTTAAATTAATTATAAAATGCATTGCCCTGTACTGATACATTTATGAGTGTATTATATCAGTGTAAATGTGTATTTTAGTTTTTATTATGCCCAAATGTATTTTGTTTGTTTATCTTCAGTAAATCAATAATTTTTTTTAAAAATAATCATCTGTTTTCGACTTTTGAATATGTTCACGCCCCTCATTGTGTTATTACGCCTCCTTAGGGAGGAGCCACCCTGCAGTTTGAGAAACGCTGCGCTACTCTATTGGTCTCCAAAACGAGGGATATAATGCCCACTAATGATCACTGAAGATTTTTAGATAGTATTAGGAGGTTAAATCACATCTCAAAAATACTTATGTTTCTAGCGCCACAAAATTCGCCATATCCTCGAATATAGCAGCATTTTTCAGCAGTAATTATGCAGCTATGCTCCACTAATTTTGTCCTGATAAATAAAAAATAAAGAATTTTCCTGCTATCTGCCCTCTGTTTTCCTACTTTTCTACAGGACAAATGTTGGCTCTTAGATTGTCGTAATTAATCGTGAATGACAAGTACCGAATCCTCAAAAAGCTATTTATTAAATTGGAAAGTCTTTTCAAAACGTGAATTGATGCTGTGAGCGACCTCGAACTTTATCTCCACTCTAATCGTAGTCGCACTTCAACCTTCCTACATCCTCTGAGTGATACGATTTTTGATGAGGTAATTCAGACGTCTACAGAATTACCATTAGAACAAATGACACTGAGACCGCAATGCAACATTATTTAAACTTATGTAAACCGTGCAAAATATTATACAACTAATGTGTGTTTTATACCCTTTCGATACTCTCCATGTTTATCCATCTGCATATATATGCATACCGTGCCTGACTTAATTATTCTCTTCATTTGTTTTCGTTCCATTGATATGCTATAATTTCTCAGTTTCACCCTTAACTTTTAAATACTAGTGTATAGCTATAATGATTTTATGCTGACTAGTTGAGGTGACTTAAAAGATTTAATACTTGTTAAAAGCAGTTTCCAATCATAAAATTAATATAACAATGCAAGTTTGCATAATTAAATACTATTCTAAGGTTATAAAACAAATTCTATGTTACTTAAGTTGAGGTATAAGAACATATGTTTACATTTGCGTGTTCTTAATTAATTTCTTATAAAAATTATTTGTCATCACTATAAAGTTATAAAAATATTGAATGACTTATTTACATAACTTTAAACTAGAACAGACCAAATATCAATTTAGGTGTAGTTCTAAGTAACAGTACTCAAATTGTTGATAAAATGTTTTCTGTCCCGTTAATATGTTGCGGCTTCTGTTCTTTTTCTCATCTTCCCTATACACTCTGGAAGTTTGTCGGTCTGGCAGCGAAACACCCTGTATAGCTGGAATAGGCATTAAGTCGATCTCGATCGACCGGTGGCCCGCAAAGACATTTTGGGGTGACCGCCTTTACTAAGACACGCTTACTAAAAGAAATATATTTATGGAACACTTATACCAACCATATTTTAGAATGGTCTTTTCACAATCGATGCGACTGTGTTTACTTAAGCAAATGATTCGATGAATGTGTAGATGACACATGTACCTCATTGGAAGCGAACGATGACCCTTAACATGTTCAATGCCCCTGTAGGGGGAAAATTCCCCACTCACCGACTGAAGGGGAGGATAAATGTTGATGTGATAATATCTTCCCGCGATTCCATGGGATTGGGTTCTTGTGTTAACGTCATGTCCCGCGATGATGCGGGACTCGGTAGTGAACGAATTAAGTACATACGTCGGTTTCAGTTTCATCGATTCACGTATCTTCTCAACTCGATGCATTGAATACTTCCACGTTCTATGGTCTAGCAGTTCCTCTCATAGCTTTTCAAGCATTCAACTTAACAATTTTGTGTTATTTTGGTTTTTGTAGGAAAAATAATATTTTGTCATATTTTAAAAGAAGGGTACCATGTCGAAAACAAGTGCTAAAAAATGCAATTTTAATACAGAAGGACAACACCTACGTCACTGAGTGGACCGCAACACCTTAAAAACATTAGAAGTAGTCCGTACCCTGGAAAAGTCCACCCATCCCTGCTGTATAGCATTGCTTGATTGTTCTTGTTGAGCATTTTACAAACGTGATTTTGAAAACTAATAACTTTCAAAGGAAATTTCCAAAACGTGTTTAACTTAAAATACATTATTTTACTCTAATATCATCTAACATTAAAAAGTCCTACGAAGACATCTAAAATCCAAAGTTATTTACAAAATTAACTTTAACACTCTGAAACAGCAAAAGGTTTCCAACAAATAACAAAATATAATTTTGCCTTGCTCATTTTCAGCAAAAGAAAAACAATAATTAAAATCATGCACTGAAAGATTAGAATAAAATTTAATTATCAACGGAATTTGTTGAGATTGAAAAGAGTAAATGTTTTCTTTATATGTGTTAAAAATACTACCTTTTAAAAATATCATCAAGTATTCTGCATATTCAAAAGGCTGTTATACTTTAATTGCAAAATCAAAACATAAAGGATATTTATACTCATGTTGTACATAAAAGAAATTGCCGTCTCTCAGCTGTTATTTTGAATTTATTTTCCTCTAACGAGACACTAGTAGGCTTATATTGCAATAAATATGTATTTTTTGTTTCTCTAAGAAACAGATTAAAATATTAGAAGGTATCGTAAGTTGTTTTTTCCCTATTCTCTCTTTGTAGTAACTACAAGAGAAGACCTTAGTTTAACACTTCAGATTGTTTGTAAATGTGCTTACGTTTAAATTTATACTACATGACTCTTGTTAATTTTAACATGAATTAAAAAGGCGTACTTTAAATTCAAAAGATTTCAGTAAATGTTATTTTTATTTTTCAGGCCTTCTTTTATTATAATATTTATAAATAAGTATTACATGTTTTATAATAAACTTTTCGGGAACTCGTTAGTTGCAGAAAACATGATTTTCGTTAATGATATGAGCAAATAAATACATAAGTTTATTTTGTTGTATACATTTGGGACTCAAACTTCTCTTTGAATACATAAAGGACTTGAAGAGATGAGAATTTTACAGCTCTTTAAGCTCTATGCTGAACAAATTTCTTTTATTTTACAGTTAAAAAAATAAAATGATTTAATTAAATACCTAAATTTACTATGTAATGTTGTTATTTTTTGTTAAAAAATTCACGACATCCTTCTAGTCAATTAAATAGAGATCCCTTCTATTTATTATTAAATATATTAATAATTCTAACCAAATGCGTATTTAATATTTTAAGAATGTCATAAAAATATATGTGAAATTTATTCATTGCTTGAAAAAATCATCTTGAAAATGTACCACACAAAATAAAAATTAATATTTTTTGTTGTTGTTAATTTGTCGTAGTTTTTTAATTTTCCATAATATTTATTTTAAAATACATTAAAAATTGTAGAACTTATATTTTTAGAATTTTTTTTTAGTGTTTAAAATATTTAACACATTTTTGTTCAAATTATGTTTTAGATTTTGATTTTTGGCTTCTTTTTTTATTTTGCCAAGTTGGTTTTGACTTCTAATATAAAGTAACATAAAATAAAATAAAATGGTATTCCTTATTGTAAAATTTAGTTAAATGTTTAAATGTTTCTTAAATGACCAATATTATATACAGAGCATCATTTGTAATTAAATGTTTAATATGGCTTAATATTGAATTTAAGTTAATTTTATAGCTACAAATGTGCATTTTTGACATCAAGAAAATTAATCTTACTGTTTACAGCATAAAGATATTTCATATCAATTTAATTTAAAATAACTTTTCATTTTTCTTATTAAAAAATCTTTTTCCTTCAGGAATTCGCTCATTTGTCATAAAATATATTTACATTTCTCACTAATCTTATCCTATGAAATATTCCTTCATATTTCATTTATCACAGCAAAAATTCTAGGAATGAGCTGTGTGAATTGACCTATCTATATCTATAGAGAATCTTTATATATTTCAATAGAAAAGAATACATTGATTGATATGTAATAAAAAAAAGTATCCCGTCCTATTTTTTATAATTTGTTAACAAAACTTTTCCCAGCAATTTTTAAATTTAAGGAGATCTATCATAAAATTGACTAATAGAATTACTTATATAGAAATAGATGCAAAATCATAAATAATTAAAATCTTGAATATAATATATCACTTTTTTTTCATCACATAATTTTCCCTTTTGAATGCATCCGAACGTGTTGAAATGACCAATTTCAATCAAAACACACATTATTGGATATCTTATTTTATTGAATAAAGTAGTCTTTTATCTCAATAAAACATGTATTTTTTTCTTACTACGTTACAGAGAGACCAAGAAACAATAAATTACATAAAATTAGAAAAAAACGGAAATGGGTCTTTAATCTACTAGAAGAGGACATTTAAATATTTTTAAAATCTGTCATGAGACGAGTCTGATAAATCGAAATTTTAAAATGCATTTCTTCAAAACTTTTTGAACTTGATAATTATATTATTTTTAAGGAATACCCTAAGACAATTCTCCCTGGATGAACATTTTATAAGTTATGGCCCGTTATTTAAATAACAGTCTCGTAAATATGTCACATTTCTTATAACATTTATTCGATCAGCTCTAAATTTTTATATTTTAATAAAACATTTGAATTTTAGTAAATTTGCTAGACAAATATCTGTAGTTTATTTTATTTATATTTTTAATTGATATAAATTTATTACTTTTTGCTCAAATTGCCTTAAATTATTTTTTAAAATTGCTAAAATTTCACTTATTATTGTTATTTTTGTAAAATTATTATAATTTATGTACATATTGCTGGTTAAATATTAATATTTATTGGAAAAATCCAAAAAAAGTATTTTAATGCTTTAGTGTACTATTCTTGAAACAGTACGTATTCGGATACCTGAACCCTTCTCATGTCTAATAATAATTGTGTATAATTTGTTAATATTGTAGCGACAAAAATAGTTCTCTTAGGTTGCCATGGACACGACTTGAAAAAAATAACTTCTTTCGTTTTCTTTGTATTAATTTTAATTTTTGTGTCACACGTTATTTTTTTTTATTAATTGTAATTCTTTATTTCTTTCGTGCTTTTACTTTTCATTGTATTTGTGTTTATAAAAGTTAACTGTGATTAAAATTATGGAAAGTTCTGGAACTTTTGATGGCAATATATAAAGAGAGGAAATATTCAGTTTGTAGAATAAAGTCTTGAGTTGTATCTAACAAGAGTTGTTGACATTTTATGTGAGTATCGAATTACATATTGATTTAATCTATGCGACTATATTATTTATTTCGAGAAGTATGATTTATTTAGTGCCGCTAAAGATTTATTCAAGTTTTGAACCTATAATCTATGAATATTTCATACATGCATAATAGCACTTTGCATTTTTATTTGCTAAGTTGTTATAACGCTATACTTACATATTTTCAATAGCGTAAAGTATCAGATAATTTTCTATGAAAGAATACAAATAACCCTGAGTTTTTCAGTTAGAAATTGTAAAAATATCATCACTGCCTTACTTAACATTATACGGAGTATTATAAATAGATAAGAGTTTATTATTAAGTGATAGATTAAGAAAAAATTATACATCAAAGAACAACAAACTTTGTTAATTCAAAATTAACAAGAGTCAATTCTCAAATTAAAGAAGAAAATTCATTCAAAATGCGACTTAGTAAAAATTCAGGCAATTTGTTTACTGTCTACAGCTGGGCTCTCCAATCTTTTTATCGCCGCGTCAACGTTTTATAATTTTACGCGGCTCGTTGAGGAAAAGGGGAAGTTGATTGCCTGCATTTTATATTGTTTTGATTTAATAATTTTAATTTAAAGCATGCTTTCAGAGAAAAATACAGTTTAACCAAAAAAAAAAAACGATTACCAAGGGATAAAAAAGGGAATATAAAATGATTTCCATAAAAAGTCACACAAACCCGCGAAAAATACACCAAAACTAATTAAATTAGAAATAATTTAATGTTCCTTGTGTGGCCCGGCACTATTTGATCCATTGATCGATCCGCGACCGGGGATTAGCCCCCACCTCCGGTCCTTTTGATCAAGACTGATTAATTAAAAGCCCATTTTTCTTAGAATAAGGTAAGAACTTATGAGCTTAGAAAATAAATGATTGACTTGCATAGCTTCCCTCTCATTCATTCGCTTTTCTATTTCACATTTGATTGCAGCTGGAGCGCTTAGGCATATTCATTTAGGACCAATGCAATACTTGCGTATTTAAATAAATATGCTCTAGAGTATTATGTTACTATTCACATAAATATTCCCTGAAAATCGCCTCTAATACTTTCCTGGTATTAATTAAGGGCTTAGATCAATATCACTTTTTAAAATTATTTTCCTTTAAAACCAGCTTATTTGTCATAAATATTTCATAATGTTTTGATTTTGTTTTCATATTAGTTTATTTTTCTTTAATTCATTTTTCTAAGTGTAAAATATTGAAATATAGACATACACAGAAAGAATTCTTGGTTAATCAATTATAATGATAAACATTTGTTGAAGCTTCACTCGAATCCGGCACTCATACGCAGTGATTTCACGTTTAGGTCAGGATGGAATAACTCAGTCACTACTTAAAATCATTGATATACAATAATAGTACACACTTTAAAATATACTACTGTTAAACGCTAATTAAAATACTCAGTAATATGAGAAACTCGCAACAGGCCGCATATCTTCGTTTACAGTGTCTCACTCTCGCGTGGTAGGCGTATAAACACCACTACACCCTCACTTACTACCCGCGCTTTCACGGCGCCCTCACAGTTGGGCTCTAACAGATTATTAGACAGCAGATAGACGATTTAAGTATACAGTTAATTAATATATTTTCATTTAAAAATAAAAGTTGATACATATTTTCATATTATATAAAAAATCGCAAACATTTACTAAAATATGAGGCACATAAATCAAGTAATAAACAAGTTAAAAGTTTATATCTTTAGGAATTTTTCCATTGCTTATATTGGTAACATTCATGTTAGATATTCGAATTTTATAAAGGAAGTGAATTGGAAACACAATTTTATTCTTTAAAAGCAATTTTTCTGCAGTTTATTGGAAAATACACTTAATTTAAAAAGCTCTAATTAAATATATGTCAGGTCTGGAAAGTATAACTTCAAAATTAAGTAAATAATAATAAAAAATTGAGTGAACTCTTTACTATCACATAGAGATTTGACGGTAAATAAGCCTATTTAAAGGTAGAGTGAGCGCTGACGAAAGAGATTGGCAGCCAATTGGAGTCAATTTCCTCACCTTCCAGCATCCAATCAGAGAGCAGCCTCTCAACTCTTTCCCAAGCAAAATATACACTCAAAACCTCAAGCAACTTTCCACTTCAGGCACGCCTACCTAAAGTCTCTCCACCAATCACCATGCAGCTACTCAGACAGAAAAATCCCACTATCGCCGATTCCCCATCGAAGACCGTCAGATATGGGATGGGGGGCTGCAAGCAGCCCGTATGCCCACAGACCAACCGTGACGAAAGAGAGAGCATAAGCGAAAAGACTGACTAGTGACTCCTCGCTGCGATGTTGTCTTTTGTTCCACCCGTTTGCGCGCCAAAGGACCGCCATGTTGGATTTAATATGTTTGAAGCAGTGGCGTAGCTTCCAATGGGCTAGGCGGGCAGTGCCGTGCAATAGGGCCTTCTAGCTCAGGGGCCCTCGGGCCCTGACGAACAATGAAGCCGAACGCGATAATTTCTTCCAAATTTTAGATATAAATCTAAAAGGTACAACACAGCGATAATCATGGCAATTCAGTTTAAAGTAATTTTGAGCTTGTAGGGAATTACTCTAAATTCTTTTCGTTGTTTGTTTGTATTTTCAATTTTTATTTTCATTTTTCTATAAAATATTTCTTGAAAGTTCCATGAAAAATCTTACCATATTACTAAATCTTAAAAAACCTACACAAGGCAATTCCTTCCTAGTTACATTCGATTTTAATAACACTATGATTCATAGTAAGCTAATTTTTCCTCTGTTTCAATATTTCTCAATCTTTTCGTATCTGCAACAGACTGATGTAATTTTGTCACCCTGCTCTATTGTAGAGGTGGGTTTTTTTATATAAATATTTATAATAGTATAGTAGTATATTTTCTTGCACATGCATATTTGTGTATCATTTCCTGTCTATCTTGGTGGATTATTTTGTAGCTCTAAGCCCTCTGGTGGGTGAATTCGATCCTCTCAAATAAACAGCCGGGGATCCCCCAACGACGTTTTGTAGCTTAGAATTACGTTTCTCCTTCCTTTTGACGTCAGTATGTACTCAAGCACTTACGAAATGTATTGCATAAATTATAAAACTGAAATTAGGTATTAAAAAAAGACACCCAGGGGTGCATTTAAGTGAAAACAATGCCAAGAAAGAGAAAGTAGTAAACAAAAATCGTGGCTTTGTATATATAAAATATTCATATGTTTTAACTTGATAAAATCCACCTAAGATCGGGCCTTCATTTTTTTTAGCACCAAGGCCTTTGGATACCTAGCTACGCCATTGGTTTAAAGACAAATAAAGAAGTTATTTTAGAGATGATGCTCTCCTCATTTTACCAGCAGACCTAGGGCTTGTCATATATGTTAGCACTAAAAGTGGTCGATAGCGGTGTCTCTAAAAGGAATTGGCACGACTCAAGGAAACACAACACAGTGGACTGCTAAAAGATCTTTTTTTCACCCACACTATGTACAAACAGTTACACTCCCCAACAGGGCGCGGCCGGAGCTGCGTCAAAGGCGTATTCACCCGTTAGGTGTTGAGATGTTTCCATCCTTCACTTAACATACTCCAGCCTTGAATCTTTAAAGGTTCAACAAAACAAAGCTGAAATTTAACATTCACTGATAAAAGAAGGAAATAAGATACATTAAATGAATTTTTTCATTCACAATAGTATAAATGCACAAATATATATGACTAAAACTACACACACAATAAATCTTAATAAGCAATAAAATGACACAAATTCTGAATAATTATATAAACAATGAACATTTGAAACAAGCAGATAATAATTAGCAATCAATATTGTTCTAATGGTAAAATACAAAGTTTAGTAATTCCTCTTTTAAAAATACCATGTTTTGTTTTCACATTGGCTACTCTTATCTTTCCATCTGATTCTGCAAATGTCTCTGTTATTCTCCCTAGCAACCATTTGCAAACAGGCATGTTATCTTCCTTTACAATAACTAAGGTACCTACTTTAACATTATCCTTTGAAAACATCCATTTATTTCTTTGTTGTAAATTACTTAAATAGGTATGCGACCAACGTTTCCAAATCGTTTGAACAAATTTTGACACCATTTGCCAGTGTGAAAGCCTATTATCTGTCAAGGAAGTTAGATCAAGTTCTGGTAGTGTATCTGTTGAACGACCGATCAAGAAACGTGCAGGAGTTAAAACTTTCAGATCATCAAGCTCTGAAGATAAAGCAGAAATCGGACGGCTATTTAAAATTTCTTCAATTTGATTTATCAAAGTTAAAAATTCTTCTACAGTTAATTTTGAATCACCTACCGTTCTTTTTAAATGATATTTGAATGATTTGACTCCAGCCTAACAAAGCCCTCCAAAATTTTGGGATCTGGGAGGAATGAAATTCCATTGAATTCCTTCATCAGACAAATAATTAGTTAATAACTCATCTGGTTTATTTATGATCTTGTACAATTTCTACAATTTTTGCATTGTCAATAAACAGTTTACTACTTTTACCGCGTCTAGAAAAGAATCTCTTAAGAGTAGCAATAAACGACTCAGAGGTAAGATCAGTTACCATTTCCAAATGTATTGCACGAGTAGCAAAACAAATAAATATGCAAACATAAATCTTATGAAATACACCTTTTCTTTGAGTTTTGTATCTAATGGAAAAAGGGCCACAAAAATCTATTCCTGTACAGTTAAAAACATAATTTTGATTCACTCTATCATAGGGTAAATTATCCAGAAGTTGCCTTTCAGCAATTGGCTTAGCCTTAAAATATGTTACACACTTATGCACAATTTTTCTACAAAGAGATTTTACCTTTAAGGGCCAACACATTTTACGAATATGATATAACAATGATTGAGCACCAACATACCAATACTTTTTATGAAATTTTCTATAATATAAATAGTTAAACAATGCTTATCAGGTAAAATAGCAGGATGCTTATGACAAAATTTAAGATTAGCATTTTTCAATCTGCCACCAACACATAAAATACCATCATTATCAATAAAAGGATACAAATTGAGAATTCTGGAGTTGGCAGGCAAGGGTTTTCCACTTTGAAGACACTTAAGTTCAGAGGCAAAGTTTGTTACTTGGACTTGTTTGATACAGCATACTAAACCTTTTTCCAGTTCTTTGGTTGTGAGAGCTCCGAATTTTCTTTCCGTAGATGTTAATTTAGCATTAGAGATAAATCTGAGACACCAAGCTAGCACTCTTTGGAGTTTTCGAAATGATGATACCCTTGAAATGATAGGCAATTCTTCAACACTCAATCCAACAGCACATGAAGTCTGCTTGCGTTCTTCTTTTAACGCTTCTTGGCAATTTGGTACATCAGTGGGAAACGGGATGTCACTTGTCATTAACCACTTGGGACCGGACCACCAAAGTTCGTGATCAACAAGATCAGAAGGTAATAATCCCCGTGAAGCACAATCTGCAGGATTTTCCTTTCCATGAACGTGAAACCAATTTTCTTCTGGAAAAGTTGATTGAATTTCAGATACTCTGTTGGCAACAAAAACTTGCCGTCTCTTTGGGTCAGACTTCAACCAAGATAGAACAATGATTGAATCACTTCAAGTGTATACTGATGCTACTTCAAAATGCAAAGCAGCTCTCGTTGATTTTATGAGGTGCGGAATAGATATTGGAAATAGATATAGTTTTAAAGGAGCAACACGAGTTTTTGCAGTTAAAAGTCTCCCTGTAATTAACGAATTCTCACATGATCTGACGTAAATCACTGCACCGTAGCCTTTCTCCGGTGCGCCACAAAATCCGTGTAGTTGAACTGTTGTATATCCAGGTAACAGGACATTTCGAGGAACGCGAATTGAATTTAATAGATTAATTTCACCACACATAGCCTTCTATTTTTGACTCACTTGCTCCGGAACTGGATCGTCCCAAGATAACTGTAGTTTCCACAGTTCTTGAAACAGAATTTTAGTTAATATTACAAAGGGCATAGTTGACAAAATGGTTCGCTTAGTGGGAATATCTTTGTTTTCGAATTCTATATCCCGCATTTAGATAAATATAATTAAAGTAACTTTAAATTCAATGAATATTACTGTACCTTTACTTTAGCGTTTCTCAAACTGTGGGGCGTGCCCCCCTAAGAGGGTGCGAGAATATTGAAAATTCGAAAACAAAGGTTATTTAAAGAAATTATTAATTTACTGAAAATAAACAATCAAAACACATTCTGGCATGACAAAAAAAATTACACATTTACACTGATATAATATACTTATAAATGCATCAGTACTAAACAATATATTTTATAATTAATTTAGCAACACTAAGTAAAGAACAAGTTTGATTATTACCATTGACCCCATGGGCTTGGATTAACACTTTTCTTGCTATTTTGTCCGGCTTGTAAATAATCCCTAAACTGCTAATTAAAAGCTATACGATTCATTTCCTAATACCATCGTTTTCCATGTAGATTCACGTATGTAATGTTTTTTAAAGGAGGGAGGGGGAAGAAAAGGAATAAAAGTAAAAGCAAATTCTCTGAAATAAGTAAATCCTTCACAAACACTGTCAAGGTCCTTTTATTGCTCTCTCTCTCTCTCTCTCTCTCTGATGCTATATTTATATTTTTTACTTAAAATAGCTTTTTTACTTAAAAAATTGCACCTCAATTTTTTTTTAAGTATAAAACTCCATTAATAATTTTAAAAATACTTATTTGATATTTTCAGATGTAAGTTATGAATTTTTTTTCAATGAATTAATAATTACCAGAATAGTTATATATGCAGCAGAATAATTAAAAACCTTCAATCATTATTCATTTAAATAATGAATTGGAATGCATCTGTGAAAATGTTTGCTATGAATCCCTAGATTTATAATGTAGCTCTCTCATTAAACATACATTTTAAAGGATTAATTATTGCAAATATTTATATAATATACTATATGTCAGTTTACTCCAAACGCTAACGCGATTTTCGATAAAATTATTAAATTGAACAGCGTGTAATTTTGAATTCAATATTATTAACATTAAATCAATGAAATTTATAATATTATTGGTATACATCATTGTGAATGCTAATATTCTAACCCTTGAGTTTATTTATCAAGTTTAATTATAATCGAGCTAAATGTTATTCGGGTAAAAACTGTGTTAGTCTTCTAATTGTATAAATCAAATAAATTTTTCAAAAGAAGGATTACATTTGAACTCTAAACTCCTTCGAATTCCATCACTGTTTAATAAAGGACAATCTATAAACGTGACTTGAAAGCATTTAACCAGAAAAAAGCCTAGCTATAACCCTAGCATAATGTTATATATACTCAAGATTGTCATTTTAACTCCTAAGGATAATCTTAAAATCATTTGAAATTGTACCACATTGCTCTGTTATTTACTTGATATCAAGCAAAACTTTTCTGTCTGTAATGTATTTTAGGTAGCTACTGGTTTATCTACTTTAGCATCGTGCAGACTTAAGACTAGAGATTCAGTTAAGGTATCCGACTACTTGCGACAACTTTTTTTTTTTTTTAAAATGGAGATATCGGGTTTTTTAGTGTTTTTTAGATTTTCTTATAAAATTGTAAGAAAAAAGTGCTAAATTTAAGAAGAGGAAAAGAAATTATTATTACTAAAAAGGAAAAACAATTGGTAAAAATTTACAAAAAAATAACATAAACAGGGCCCATTCTGTACCAAAAATTTATGAACATATTTTAAATTTTTCTATTATGATGAGTTACCATGTTATTCAGTTTTGAAATAACCTACAGGATAAGCGATGTTTTACTTTTTACAAAAACTAGAGCATTTTATCTTAGTTATTATATGAAATTGCTTAAAAAAAACAGTGATTGTATTAACATAAGGGATTGTAAAATTTTGTAATAAAACAGTGATTGATAAATCTGAAGGTTAAAACACTTCTACTATTATACAGAACATACACAAAACATTTCAGTTAATTATTTTCAAAACTGTTTTAGCAATTGCTATCCCCGTTTGGGCATTTTCAAAAGATCATATTTCGAGTAAAAAGCTTTTTAAGTATGACATCTTGCTTATAATAATGGCATCTGCTTTTACTAAAACACTTGTAGTTATTGTTTATTGAACGGAAAATAATAAACTTGGTATTTTTATAAAGCTAATAAGATGGTCTATGAAACCAAAATTTTAAAAAAATGTCGATTTTTGACAAAATTTACAATTTTAGGCTAAAGTTTAAGCTGTAAAAGTGAATTGGAATTAAACAGTAAAATTTTTTTAGTGGAATATTATTATTTATTTATCAAATGCCTGGCCATTGACCATCAGGTCATTAGGCAACGAACTCTTCAATATTTTTTACAATATAGTTCAAACTCTTAAGTGCAGAGCACACGTCAAGATAAGCAGCATCCATGACTTATTCAGAAGCTCACAAAACACAAAAAGGGGAGTCAGTCAGGTTTAAACGGAACAAATGATAGCAAAGGCAGTGGTGTCCAATCAACAATCTAAACTCACCCACAGCAGCAGCACGAAGAGAGTCCGAATCACAGGTTTCAATAGTACTCTCTATGATTTATTTTTGGCAGCACTGGCGTTAACAACTCGAAAGCATTTAGAGAATATGAAGCAATTAGTTTTAATTACCTATTCCATTTGAAAACATCTCAAGCATTGCAATCAATTTCATGATTATATTCATGTATATTTGCGTTGATAATAACTGTAATTCTCAGATTGAATATAAAATTGTGTTCGTGGAAATTTAGAGGAAAGTGCAGTAATTACAACCATTCTTAACTATTTTTATATGAATTTCGATAGCATGTAACAAATGATTTTCTTAAATCCATGTCAGGGTTCCATATTCAAACAAAAAGAAATATGTTACTAAATTTCCATTTTGATATAAGTCAACAATTTATAAAAAATTACAATTATTAATGAAGCATTAGTCTATAGATACCTTTTTAACGTATTTCCTTGTCATATTATCTTAAACGAAATAGTTTTCGATATTGATGAAAAACCTCAATTAAAAGCTGTTTCATAAAAATGAAAAAGATAATTTTATTAACCTTATATTTAATACTTTAAAAGTATTTCCAAGCGATTTGCTTCATTAACAATTTATATAGTTGGTTATAAGAAAGGAGCCTTTGTGATCCAAAGACCAACGAGAATTTCAACCTTTCATTCCTTAAGGTTTTTCTAATATGGCCTTTAAGCATAAATTTAAAATAGAAGTTGAGGAAATGTCGAAGGATAAGAACTGGGCAATCTTGAACAAGGACCCATCCTGGGGCTCCTAGAAAAGCTGCTGTAGCCCATTTTAGACTTTTGACAGGTCATGACTCTCTGAGGTCGCATTTCTACAGAATTGGTACCGCCAACTCACCGGACTGCACTCTGTGTGCCAATGAACATTTGGTCGTGTGCCCTGCACTAATTAGACTTAATTCAACAGTCGAAAATACTGGAGAGCACGTGTACTAATGGCATAGGAGCTATTGTAGTGTGTGGCATTTGTAAAATAAAAATATAGTTGATATTTCTTTTTTTCAAAATTATCTCTTCGCCCTTTTTATATTTATTTTTATGATTTTCATATATAAAAACATATCCTAAACCAGTACCGGGCAATTGTTCAGGCTCATGGGCCCCATTCTAGAAGGGGAGAATACTGGAGGGTCACCACTTTTTTTAGAATGGTTGCATTCATTAGTTAATTTTGCAACACAGGAAAGGTATAAACTGTATCATAAAACTCAATAAATACGATTTAAATAAAATACCGACAGTTTTATCTATTTTATTTATTATGCGAATTTCGTATCTTTTGCTGCACACAAGCACATTTAATTTTAAAACCAATTTAATAAGGCAAATGTACCCTATTACACTTTTCTACAATTTATTTGAAACCAGGAGAGGGTGATTGCTTGCTAAAATTCTCATCCAGGCCAACAAGTTTATGTGTCATCCAACAGACATCTATTTTTACTCTTATTGATCTTCATGCAAGAAAAACTTTTCTCTCAAATATAGGTTGACCAAAATATAGAGAATAATTTTTGACTATTTGATTTTCTGATTTGTATAATGGGGTGCAAAAAACTCTTTATGAGCTACTGTTTACCCAGGACTGCTCTAAATTATGTTATTTTAAAATATAATTTATATAATTCAAAGTATAAGGCGCAATTTATTGCTTATCTCGCCTTTTCTTAAATTCGGATAGTATTGTAACAATATCCTTTTAAGCAAAATTTATAAATAATTTTAACTAGCTTTAGTGAAGAGAAGAATTAAACTTTCAAATTATTATTATTTGAATGCTAAATCCATGCTATATATCTATAATTATCTACGTCAAAAATACACATGAAATTAATAATGGCCTGCCTATTTTAGTGTAATTTTTTTATAAACTTACAAATATGAAAAAATACATTTATGCTTTTTTATTCCTCTCTACAATTTTTTATTTTTTATTTGCACTATAATTCAACTATTTCTCCTTCTCAATAAGAAGAAATTCAAGAGTAAATAAATTCTATAATCATCCTCTTAAAACTATCATCCAAATAACATAACCTGTAATCAAAAATACGTATTCGAAATTACTGAAATAATTATATTGATAGTGCAAATTTTTTAGAGTATATATTGATTTAAGTTACATGTTCCAGCACATAATACAGACTCCAAAAATCAATTTTTCAATTTTAGTCGTAAAAAATATTGTATATTTTTCTTAATCGAAAAAAGTATTTCAATTATATGTTCTTTAAGAAATAACCTTAAAATATATAAAATAAAATTGATAAAAATGTAAACAAATTACCATGTTTCTTTTGACAAATTTTAAAACAGTTTCTCTTATGTTTGATGTATGCAAACTTTGAACTTGTTTTCAATTGGAAGAAACAATAGTATTTTTTCTTTTTAATGTCTAATTTCTTAAGAAAATTAGTTTTACATGAGAAAAAAGAAGAAAAATTCAAGATTTTCAAAACTTTCACGTTGTATAGTTTTTAAGATAAATTATACAAATCATATAATCAAAAAACTATTTAACTATGTTTTGTCTATTACTTTGTATGTGTGAGTAAAATATTTTGTATGTTCAAGAAATATTTTTATAAAAAAATTGGTACCTAAATATGAAAATATGTTTGACAAAATATATATTTATATATATAAAGGGGGGAATCTTTTAAATTAAAATTATTTTTGTAACTCTAGAGAATGTTTTAAGAATCCTTATTAGGTATACAAAAATAAGCAAGCAAATAGTAATCAAATGTGTAATATTAAAAACATTGTAAATTTATCTTTTAGTTTTTTTTCCCCAAAGCATAATTTTTTGCCTTTAAGGACACTTTTAAGAAATCTATTGCTCTACATTGCACCAAATTTTTTATGCCTCTATACAGGATACATCTGTATATAGTGAAATTCTTTTTTAGTCTAAGTAATGTTTAATTTTTTTTAAAAAAAAATGGTTTTGTGTATAAAAAAGGGGAAAAAAGTAAAAGTGTTCAAAATTGCAAAATTTTATATTTTTATAAAAAAACTGTTCTAATGTTTTATTAAAAAATAGACTCATTACATTTTGCGTATTGTTTTATGAAACTGTGAAAATATTTTAGGTATTTAAGTGATATTTTTTTAAAAAGAAAATAGTTTCTAAATATTTGTGAAAAGTAATTCATGATTCAAATAGCAATAGTACAGTGGACATATATTTTCTAAATCTGTACAACTGTTAGCCTTTGCTGATGATATTGATATAATTTCTCATACCCTCCCTGCTCTGAAAGAAGCATTTTCTGCCCTTAAGATTGCAGCAAGTCGAATGGGTCTTGTTATAAATGAAAAAAGACTAAATTTATGCTAGTTTTAAAAGACAGAATTCCAAATCTTTTTCTTGAAATGGATTCATATAAATTTAAAACAATTAAAAGTTTTACCTACTTGGGATCAATTATTATCTCTGATAACAGAATATCTCATAAAATCCAGAATCGATTATACCTGGCTTTTTATGGACTGAGGAGGTTTTTAATGTCTAAATTTCTTTTAAGAAACACAAAATTTTTAATTTAAAAACCTCTTATTATACCAATTCTGTCATATAGTACATCTGAGACGTGGAGAATAACAAAAATTGAAGAAAATCAAATAGCATACTTTGAAAGAAAAATACTTCGAAGTATACTTGGAGGTATAAACGAAAACAATGACTGAAGAAGAAGATAAAATTTTTAATTATACAGATTTTGTAAGCAACCTGACATCATTAAACACATAAAAATAAACAGAATGAGTTGGATGGCCCATATAATTCGAATTCCACATGATAATGTTGTCAAAAAGATACTACAATTCAAAGTTACTGGGATTCGGAAACTTGGAAGACCAAGGCTGAGACGGACAGACTGGTGGAATCGGACTTTATAAATGAGAAAACCTGGAGAACGAAGGTAAATGAGAGGTCATTAAGGAGAAAACTTCAAAGGAAGACACGGGCCCACGAAGGGCTGTCTTGCCAGATATGATGATAACGATGGTATCTAAACATAAGTACGTATTATGAGACTTCAAAGATTATGTCCAACTTAAACTAAACAGCAAAAAAATTTGAACAAAAAAAAACTACTTTTGTAGTTCTACAGAATATTTAAGAATCCTCGATTAAGAACAGCAAAAAACCAAAGCTCTATTGTCCCATAAGCAAAGAGTCTTAAATTTGGCATTTTACTCTTTCGAGCATGTCCTGATACCCTTAATTTCTAATTTTGAACTTAATAATTGAAATCTTTTGAATAGATTATTTATTTGTTTAATCTTTTATGAAAGATTAATTGTTTACTAAACAAAACAGAAGATTTATTTCTGTCAAGGGAAAAAGAATTCGGAAAAGGTTAAATTTCAAGGGAAAAAATGAAATATTATTAACTACTGTTTATTATAATAAAAAAATGTAAATTTTAAAAATTTCTCAAGATATTTCAATTATAAAACAGTTAGAAAAGAAAAATTCAATACATTTTTCAGTAATCAAAAAAATCCTTTAAATCTGCGTTTCGACTATTAAAGAATATATAATTAAACTAAACGCTTTATAGAATTTTCCTTTTTTTAAATTAAATAGTTAATGTTTTAATGTCATAGAAAGAAAAGAAAAATAAAACTATCTTAAAAAAGAAATACTCATTCTTCAGCTAGTTAGTTATTTTTTTTCATGTTTTAAACTTTTAAAAATTAATTATAGAGAGTTAATATAATACACTTAAAATAAGTACGTTTACTCTATTAATAACAATTAGTTACTTAATCAATTAAAATGTTAACCCTAAATTTAATTATATCATCACACTCACACATTCATTCATTATAGTAACACACTCGATAATAACAATGATATAAGGAATAATATTTACATAGCGAAATACATAATATTTTTAACAATAACGATAAAACAACAAAAAAAGCAAAAAATGATATTAAAAATGTGTCCAATAAAAAAATTTATGATATAATAAATTTTAGTTGTAAGGCGTAATCTAAAGAGAAATATGTTTGCTTTACACTCTCAATTGTGAAAATAAAGATTTACTTATTATTTTCTCAGATTATTTGAATATACTTGCCTGATTGATAATTTCATATTAACACTATTCACACATTGCCCTTTTTGAACTACAAAAATGTGATATAATATTAACAATATATATCTTACTCTATGAGACGGAAACACAAGAATGTTACTCATGTACTCTAATAATTTTCACAACTACACCACGTGAGAGCCCTCAGTCTTATTTTAAACAACTTAGCATACTTTCTTACTTCTAACAGCGTTCAGTATTCTAAACAATAGTTTCTGATGGCTGTTTAATGAAATACTAGCTTAAAAACTAGGGACAGTTCTTTACTGATCCCCATTCTCTAAATAAAAAGCCATAAAGAAAGCATTCAAATCACGTAAGCGTTTCCTCAAGCGTATATCGTGACAAATGTGTTTTAACTTTAAATGATATATAAATAAAAACTTAAACGACTATTCACATTATGGACTGTTGTAGGACCTCTAATAAATGTTGCATAATGGAAGAACACAATACCATTTAGAAGTATTGGAATTACTTTTCACGTGGATGTTTTAGCCGAGTAGTCTCGGTATGCCTAGAATTAGAACACAATCATCATTCGAAAACGTTTCTGAGAAAGAGTTCTTGCCCATAGAGAATACAAAATATCCTTTCAATAAATCAGTGATGATATCAAACGAAACCAAGTAGCAGTAATGCAGATGCTTTTATTTGCCTATTTCACAACAATCGAAGTCCCCCCCCCCCTTTGTACCAGAGGGCATCATTTGCAGCACAGCGGAATATTAGCAAGATTACTGCTGTGATTATATTTGTCTCAAAACCTCAGACGTTTAATTCTGCATTAAAGCATATTTAATGGTATAGATCATAGGTTCTCAACGTGGCCGTTTGAGGCTTTCAGGGGGGGGGGCAGTAAAAGACCCAGAGAAATTTAGGGGGCGTTGGATAGCGCGGATGGGCTTGGGCAGATTAACCAAATATAGTCTTAAAAAAGACTTAAAAAACGCCCTGATTATGTACTAACGCAAGTAAACTTTGATTCTTTTTACCTTATAGAAATGATTTAATACAAAATCAACATATCACATGTACTAAAATTCACATATATCAGTAATTCGGGAAGCGAATGAAAAACTTAAAGATTATATTTTTCAGACCTATACATTATATTGAATGATACAGTACACTTCAATTTCTGTAGTGCACGCGTTGTTTTTGTAAGCAGCAGGAAAAAATTTTCGTCCACTGCATTTCATTTCGTATATTATCCAAGAAACATAATTAAATATGTGAACCAGGAATTAACGTGTGACTCTTTAAAGGCTGGACTGTCAATTTATATTTATTTTGAAAGCAATAATTTATTATGAATTACTTCGTATCATCAAAACCTCTGCCTGTCTTTAAAACAGGTAACCTAAAACTTTTATTCCACTCTTTTAAATGAAGAAGAAATTCGGTTCAATGTTTCATTTCCAACAATATCATATCTAAGACTAAAATATATAATATTACACATTTAAATATATTTGTGGCAATAGCTGTTTCAGATTCGCATGAAAAAAGGGGGGCTTCAGAAAAAATTAAATTAAAAAATATGTTCTATTAGTAATAGAATATTTTTTTTTAATTTTACTCTTGTTTCGCCATGTATTACGTACGATATTATTTCTAGAGGGGGAGAGGGCGGTGTCGAAATATTTCCTAGAAAAGGGGGTGACAGTTCAAAAAAGGTTGAGAATCTATTGTGTAGATGGACAGCTACATATTATATTGTCTTTGAAGATGAAAATAGGGCTTCTGTTTGCAACACCATACTAGTCTGCATAAGAGTCTGTAAATGCCGTGGAGAAAGGCTGCTTAACTATTGTCTTATGCATCGTTGAACAGATCCTGCCTCCAATACCATAGTTTAAGGGAAGGGGATTGGATTCCACTCCCACACCACCCAGTACGCATAATGTGTACTGGCTCGTCAATGTATCTCTGGGGCTCTGGAGCTAATTTGAAACCACACATTCTAGCAACACCATCAAAATATATTCCACACAGCAACACCTTCAAACCATATTCTAGCAATACTTTCAAACTGCATTCCAGCATAACAATATGCGACTATACGAGCTACCAAATATTCAAGACTTCATCCAACAAATTGCATTGGAACTTTGGATTGATTGTTCTCTCGATCTATCACCTATTGAACATGTCTAATTAGTTGTTGAACAGCGGATGGCCAACTTACATCACTCGCTCTTACACCAAATCAAATTTGCCAATGTGTGGAGGCTGCATATGCTTCCATACACCAACAAGACATCCGAATCCTCATTTACTAAATGTTAAGGCGTGCATCAAAGTTTATTGTCAGCCGTAGAGAAGACAATACTTATATTTCATTTTCCCATCCTTCTCCCTCACATTTCAGGGAACAGTATTTTCAATCATTTCACCTTTATGTATTTTGTGTTACTTCTCTAACATTAAATCTGATGTTGAAATCTCTTGTCCTTTGTGTTGTATTTTGGATGGTCCAACAATCTTAAAGAAAATTGAATGAAACATTATTTTCGATACAAAGTAATCCCCAATTAAGAATTATTGTTACATGCATATCTTTAAATCTTTCGAGTTCCTTATATTTTACGTTTTTAAAATACATTTCATTTAATTAATATCTCGTATACAAGTGATTACTTTTTCTGTAAAATAAGTTTTAAATCGATTTCTGTATCAAATTAAAGTTTGCTTAAACTAAATTTCTTACACTACGTGTTAAAAAAATTGATTCGAAGCAGAAAATTACATGATTCTCTCTTATATATAATTTGCAGCTTATTTTTTAATTCATATAACATTTAAACTATTCTTCTTTCATGTAGTCAAAACAAAAGATAGTAGTTTATTTTTCATTCTAATCATTCAATCCCTTGAATAATTTCATTTCATGATGAGAAAAAACATAGTAAAATCGTTAATTGCAAAATTTAATTATTTTTCCTCTTATAAATGTTGTGTATCATCTCTATAATTAATAATCGCAAAATCTCATTGCAATAAGATTCAGTTTTACTTGCATACATTTTTTAAAATTATTTAAAAATCTTTCAATTATTTATTTATTTTTTTTTTACTTAATATGAAGTAGGAAACGAACTTTTATTCTAAGCAATTATTTCGGGGTTTAACTGTTTTTCTTACACGTATTATTATTTCGTTAAGAAAACGATACCATTTGAAAATAAGTTTTTACCTTCTCATTAAACTTAAAAAATTTTCAGTTTAATTGATATTTATAACGTGAATAATAAAAACTTCTTTTAAGTGAATTACGCGATAAAATATTAATAATTAAAAATATCTTGACATAACAGTTTATAGTTTTTCTAAAATTAAAAGTGAAATAATTTGGGAACAAATTATTCTTCAATTAAATGCCATACTAGAAAATCCTTTCTAAATTTTTTACACTTCTTTCTTTAATTGTTATCCAAATTCTTTGATACATTATACCCAAAAATATTTTTCATACGATTGCTTAGCATTTAATTAAGGGTAATATGTATGTGAAGAAATTTATTCTTTTTACATTTTCAATCTCTTGGAAATCATCAAAATAGTTTGACTAAATTTATTATACGTAGTTTTTGATTATTTCGATATAGTTTAGTATAAACTAATTAAACAATACTTTAATATGCTAAATGTTTGCATCTTGACTTATTATTAATGTTGAAACATTTAAAATGTGCTAAAAAATATAATGAAAACAAAGCGTAAACTTAGAAAAAATTATTTGTATAAATTATTAAAAAATTATTTTGTAATTCCTTCAAACAATATAGTAAATGTAAATCCAAATTGGTATAGTTTCGGGCACATCTTTTTTAATATCTGAAAATATTATATACTGCATAGTTTTTAGATTGAAGTGCATAAAACATTTTCCCTTACAATACAATATTGGATTTATCTCTGAATATTTATATTTTCTAATAACTTCTAATTATGATGTTATTAGAAAATATTAAATAATCGGAAGATCTAGATGTTTTGACAAACTATTTTTCTATTTTTCCATTTCCCATGTCTATATCTGACAGCGAATGCAAGTACTTACTTATTTGAAGCAGAATGAAGGGCAGTATCTCACGCCAGGGGAAAGCAAATCTGACCATGAAATGCTGCTATATCCCGTCATCTAGGTGTATTCTATCTGTCCTGAAAGTTTGTAAAACCGTTGTACTGATACATCATGTTTATCATTACGAATCAATATTTCACAAAAGTGATGATAAATCAAAAAGATCCAATAATTTTAAAAAGAAACGGTAAGTTGATCAATGCAAAAGAAAGAAAAAATAATTTTTAACAAATGTTCGAAAAGTTCACAAGATGTTCAGAGGAATAAAAAAAAGGTTATTTTTTTTTCTGCTTAG
This sequence comes from Trichonephila clavata, assembly GCA_019973975.1. Classification (NCBI taxonomy): domain Eukaryota; kingdom Metazoa; phylum Arthropoda; class Arachnida; order Araneae; family Nephilidae; genus Trichonephila; species Trichonephila clavata. The sequence goes on from BMAO01021331.1 coordinate 44,296, forward strand.
AAAATAGAAGAGACAAAATGTTATAAATAAAAGAAACACTTAAGTATTCCAATCACGTTTAATGAGTGTATCAATATCGCACATTCCATTCTTTCGCACTTCGAAGTCCATAAGGCTGGAACGCCACCTGCAAAAGGAGACGGTTATACTACTCCCCCCCCTTCCCTTTAGCGAAGTGTCTTCTGAAACTGATTTCTGACCTATGAACGCACCAAAGACTACATATTATTTTTCTTCAAAAGCATAAACTTTTTCCCCTCCTATCTTTCATGTTGTAGGGGGGAAAAATTGACATGCGCCTGAATGACTCGGAGCAATAGTTGGCACTTGATTTATTATAAAAGCTAAGGAAAAAAGGGGATTATGAAAGCCTGTCCTTCAAACCTGTCTCGCTTTGGAAATACACACTCTAAGATGTTCTAGAATAACTGAAGAAGATGGTTCTACGTTCTAAAAATTTATTGCGAGAAAGGATTAAATTTGGGAAAGTTAGAAGCGAGAGGGTGGATGAAAAAAAGAATGAACTTTGTAGAGGATGATAAGAATGAAAAATGAAGTAAGGGAAAACGTTCTTAGTACCTTTTGAAGAGGAATTCTGTATTTCAGCGGTTATTAAGCTGTGGTCCGTAGGCCCCTAGGGGTCCTCAGCACTTTCCTAGGGGGTTCGTTAACAGGTGAAATGTAACATTAAGATTTCCCAAGCTAAAAAGGCACTCTGTGTTCTTTAATATGCCGCATAATCCTACAACACGGACAATGTCGATTTTTTTGCATCCACTGACTTGGATCAGCGTCGAACCCGCAAATTTGAGTCCCAAACAAACTACGCCACCCAGCCAGCATCAACCAAAATAATTCAGTTTTATTATTATTACTGTTTATAACTCTAATATTTTTAATTAGAAAGTTACTTTTTCTAAAAGGGAAAAAAGAAGTTTTGAAAAAATATGTATAAATGGCAGAGTCAACATTAGGAAATCACTCAACTATGTAATGGGAATCTGGGAGAGGTGCTCAAATTCATGGGGGGCCGCAATGTAAGGCTATTACATAAAAGGGATCTTCGGCGATCGAAAATTTTAGAACCACTGCTCTATTTTATTGTGAATGATTTTTGAAAAAAAGTGAAATAAGCTCTGGAAATTTTAAAAAATACGTTACATTCCTAAATTAAAACAAATTCTGACTTTTGCTTTTTGATTAATCGTAAATTGACCCATAGTAAATGAAGGTGGTAGTTGGTAGTCTCATTACAGAGAAATGTATTTTTATTCCATATTTAGTTTAATAGACAGGACAATTTCTTTAAAGATCGTTAAGAATAAGGAACAAGATTTATTTAAGACTGTCACTCGCAAAAACATAATTTTATATAAGAAAAATTCATTTAAAGTTCGACAAAAGTAAATCAAAATAAATACAAAAAATTCATTTAATTAAATAAAATGTATTTGTTGAAAATAAATCACGGGTTAGTTAATTTTAGGTCAATAGCTTGCAGATATTTTTTCAATAGTAACAAATATTCATTATAAGTTTTAATAAAAACAGAATTGTATTTGTCCAACATATTATATATATATATATCATAAATATACACAAAAATAGCTATAAACCTAAGATAACTAGTCATGATAATAAGAAGTAATAGCAACAGTAGTACTATAGCAAACTCCTGACCTCAGGAACCAGGATTAAAGGTTTAAACAAAGTTTTGTGGCTAGCCAACCTTCACCTGTATTTGCCAATACTCTGGGCAACAGGGAAAGTAAGGAATATCAAGAGAAGTTTAACTATTACAAATAAAACCACAATCTATTAATATAAAATGATTAAATTATAGCCTCTAATAATTACTAGTATGTGTTAAAATCAATGCTAAGAAATTAGATGAAAAAACTTACTACGTGAGTACAGCAATAACCATTTTTCCAGCGCGATAGAAAGGAGTATATCAGCAACGCATAAAATTAGTAAATTATGATAAAATAACATTAAGTAAATATATATACATTTAAAAACTCTAAATAATGTTTTAAAATTTATAGAAAACAAAAGTACAACCCAGACATATACAATTCATTTTAAATAAAATATATTATTATTAATTTATTTATCATGAGGCGCCATTTATAGATTAACTGTACAACTAATTAAAAATGCTATTGTTATTACATATTGTCATTTCACTGAGAACTATTAGAAATATAATTGTCAATAAAGTTTGCAGGTTATCAATGTTCAATAAAATGTTTAATAAAGTTATTAAAAATTATATATATATCAGATTTATCACCAACTATATATAATACATTATTACGATAATATTTCTATATATTACGAAAATATTTCTATATTCTACAATAATATTTCCATGTATTACGATAATATTTCTATATATTACGATAATATTTCTATATATAAATAATATTTCTATATATAGATATTGATAAATTCGAATTTTAGTATGGCACTTTAAGAATGTTAAATTTAAAATCATCTCTTTTACCATAAATATTACTATGTAATTTATAATCCTTAATATACAATGATACATACAAATAATTAGTTTTAACTGGATTACTATTAATTTTAACTAGGTCTATGTAATAATGGATAAAAAGTAATATTGGGTAAATATTATTTTTACCAAAAATAATTAGATCATCTATATATCTAAAAATGTAATAATCATTATTAATAATATATTTATATTCGTAAAAGTGTAAATATAAATTAGCCAAACTTTTGCTAGCAGGCCGCATTGAGGTAAACCTTTAGTTTGTTTATACAATGAACCATTAAAACTAACGTAGTTTACTTTTAAGAATAAATCTATGAGAGTTTTGAATTTTTGTAAATTAATAATAAGGTTATAATTACTATGATTTTCTAAAATTACGTTAATGATATCATTGATATCGATGGAATTGAAAAGATCTTCAAAATTGTAACTATGAACTGAATAAATATATTTTTATTTTTAAAATAATCTATACTATCTTTACTATTTTTAATTAAAGCTTTATTATATTGCTTATTGATGAGGTTTTGTATAATATTGTGCAGCATTTTACCTGCAGTAGTGATATATGTTTTAAGACAATTTGCTACCTTTCTAAATTTAACAGGATTTTTATGGAATTGAGGTGTTAAAAATATATATGGAAACTTAATCTTAGGAATGCAAAAACCCAATTTTCAATATAAAGCAATGATTCGATTATTAACTTCTTTATGTGACAAGTCCAATTTTTTAAAAGATTCATTATTTAAAAAGTGTTCGTTAATTATATTATTATAAAAATATTTACAAATGTTGTGTGTGTGTGTGTGTGTGTGTGTGTGTGTGTGTGTGTGGTGTGTGTGTGTGTGTGTGTGTGTGTGGTGTGTGTGTGTGTGTGTGTGTGTGTGTGTGTGTGTGTGTGTGTGTGTGTGTGTGTGTGTGGTGTGTGTGTGTGTGTGTGTGTGTGTGTGTGTGTGTGTGTGTGTGTGTGTGTGTGTGTCTAACTCTCTTCAGTGATTGCGATTCCGTTTTAAATGAAATGATCAGTTGGGTCATCAGTTTAAATGAAATGATCATTACATGCATGGTATGAGTTATTAACGAATGTCAATACCATAAGCAAATTAGGGCAATTCCGCACAAGCACATTTATGCATTACTCTTGAACATTTGCTTACAATTTCTAGCTGGATCAAAGAGTATCGACAAACTGGATTCAGAAAATGCTTGTCTGACGCTCGTAAGTTTATTCAGAAAAGCAGTTATGATTTGCCAAAAGATTTTAAAAATGAAATGGTAGCCAAAAAGAAAAGAATGTTTGATTATGAAGGTGGTGATCAACCAATAGAGTCTGTGAAAAGCCGGTATGAAACAGACTTTTTTAATACCATGATTGATTCTGTGATAAGCAATATGGGTTCAAGATGGATGTCTTTAGATCATTTTTAAAATTTTGGTTTTCTCTATCACTTAAACAAGATTAAAAATATTCCAAAAGAGCAAATATTGAAAAACTCTCAAGATTTACACACAGTCCTGCAAGTAGGTGAGAGCAGTGACTTCCAATCTTATGAAAAAAAGGGTTTGCAATCCCATGTCTTATTTTCAAAACGAGGATCCCGGGCTTGGTCCCGGGATTAGGATTGAGTTATTTATTAAAAATACTTACATATTAGCATAGTTGAAACTTCAAAATAAAATTGAAAATATAATTAAAAATTGATTTAATATTATATTAATGAAACAAATAAAAAATTAATTCATCACAAAAAAAAACCAAATAAAAATAGTACATAATGAAATTTTTTTTAAAAAAAGCATTTCTTCATTTTTAGTGTTTTTGTAAATAAGCATATATAAACACAGCTCCTCCAAAGTTTTTTTGTTGAAACGGCTTCTCATTTTTGTTACACATTGTCCTGTCGAAGAAAATGCACTGCCGGATTTTTTACTAGTAGGTATTATCGTCATTAAATTGGAGTATGTTCTTTTCAGGTAGTCACCACGTCTCCCTCCATTTTCAAAAAAAGAGACATTTCTTTTTGAATTTTTGATGACAGTGTCTCAAATCTAATAGACTGCATTGGTGCATATACCTCTTTGGTAACTTTATTTAGTTCTTCTGCTACACTTAATGGTTTTTGTATATAAATTGTTCCAGTTATTGAATCAGAATTCGAATCAATTTCAAGTGATACCTCATTTGAAATTGAAGATCCAGTTGTACGAACTGTTAGTAATGCAATGGGATTTGAAGTGTCTCAAATCTTCCAAGCAGGCCCGCTATTAATTAACGGCATTTAATTCAAGAAGGAATTGTCCCAAAATCTATTCTTGAGATGTTGCTTATATTATTGTGTAAACATTGAAGTGAGCCACTTAAATCTGTGCGACATTCTCCCATACGAGAAATGAGAGCTGTACATATATGTTTTTTTTTTTTACCTATTCAAATTCATAAATATTTCATAAAAAATATAATTTTTTTAAAGATTAAATTCTTTGAAAATTTTTATGAGAAAAAATTTTTTAAATATAATTTAGACAAAAATTAAATACCGGGATTCTAGGCTTGGAAAAAAATCCGGGATCCCGGAATTCCGGGGCTGAAACTCCTACTAGATATCTTCCAAAAGTTCTAATTGCCTCTGTTCAAGTTAGCTGACACCGGACATCCTGAGGATGGGAGAAATGTCCGTTTTCTGATACCACTCGAGATGGGGAGAAAGTTACAGAAGAAAATAAGAGAAAACAAATATCAAATTTCACTGTTTAACATGCACACACACTCCTTGAACCCTTCAAGGTTGAACACGTAAGAAAACTGACATTTAACGTATATAGTACAAAAAAAGAAATAAAAGATACATCAAATATAATACCAGATTCACCATACTTTGAAAAGAATTCAAAATATACTTCAGACAAAAATTATATCCCGGGATTTGAAAAAACCACCGGGATCTCGGGATCCCGTGGCTGTAAACCCTAATGAATAATATGAAGAATTACAAAATATGATCCCAAATTTACCCAACACCATTACAGACGTGAAACATCTCCTCAAATATGTCTTATAGAGCAATTTGAAAGAAATTTTCCCAAATATTTACATTGTCTTTATAATTTTATTAAAAATACCTGTAAGTAAACCGCTTCTGCAGAGGAGCTTTTCAAATCAAAGCTGATAGAAAATTATGTAAGAAATACAATGGGTCAGGAAAGACTTTCAGCTTTGACAGTTTTATCTATTGAAGCAGATATAGCATTGAAGATAATTTATGAACCAATCATTGAAGATATCAGCAAAACAAAAAGTAGAAATTTTCTTTTTTTTTAATTTAAATTAAATTTAATTTAAATTAAATTTCTTTAATTAAATTTTTTGAAATATTAATTAAAATTCCAAAAAATATGGGTAAAAAGTTTGGTTTTTTTCTTAATGAATGAAAATTGGTTTTTATTTTATAAATCCGTTTCTTACGCCACCAGAGGACCTCGCGCCGCCACTGGTCCTACAGTCGAAACCTTGAGGTCACTGTTGAAGTTTGAGACACCGAATAATCAGACATTATTATAAAATCAACAACTTTCGTTTATCTACCAATTTACAACCCAGAAATGTCATAAACCGAGGGACCGGTCAAATAACGTAGAACGTAGAATGTTCAATGGGGCACATGATCTCATAAGAGGTCTTTATCCCCTATCTTCACAAATTGGTTGTTGACTTTACTGATTAATTTGCCATGTTAGATTTGAGGTAATAAAAATGAGGAAAAATTTTGAAGAAAAAATTAAAGAAATAAAAATTAGGAATGCAATTTTGAGAAAAATTTAAATTACTGGAGCCTTTGGTTTGTTTGCTTTGTGTTTTGCATGAGGTGTGAAAAATAAATAGAGGTAGAAATGATAGTCTATGCTAGCCGAAAACAGCCTCTGATACCAGAGGTTTGAGGTCAGCCGACTAAATCACGGAGGTGCGGCAGCTAGCTCGGCTGCCGGGGAGACCCGGCACCTCACTTAGTCGCCGGCCAACTGAAGGTCGCGAACGAAAATAAGATACTATGGTCAAATAAATCACTATCCTAAATTATTAAGACAAATCCTTCAGATCGTCAGCAAGATAAGCGATTTAATTAACAGCACTAGTCAGGCTTGACCGGTTTTACTTGATGAATCGCACTAAGTAAATATCTGAAGTCCTCAGGGTTAAAAAAGATTCTCACTGGGAGCATTGGGGAGCGAATCGCGTAACTTTTAACAGGCAGATAAGAGATTCAGAAACTGGGAAGTCTGCGACAAGAAAAAATAAACTTTTTTACGCCAAATTTAAATGGTCCTCAGTTACTTAAATTAAAAGAAACGAAGTAAAATTTTTTAAGTTGAGTTATCTGTGTGTGTGTGTATATATATATATACCTGTTAATATAAAAAATTCCATTTTAAATTACAAATAAATCTGTATGAGCACTAAATATTCAACAACTATTTCTTTATTTTAGAGACATCTTCTTACATAACACCAACCTTTGTATAACACCAACTGAATATATAGCTGTAAAATTTTAAAGAGCTTTTGCAAATATAACAATCCATAAAGTGAATAAAAAAATAAATTTATAAAAAATTTTTAAATTTAGTGATTTAAATTTCCTTTGAATTTTATGCGGAAAATTCGCTATATATAAAATTTGTGCATGTTTATTTGAAAAAAAATTCATCCCCTTTATTGAAAATTTCTGGATCTTATAATATGCAAAATATCAGCAGTATAGATAAAGTAGATTTTGAGAAAAGTGTACCGGACTCATCAAAAAATGAATTTTGAGAACATTGCAAATAAAGTTATTTTCATCTATGATTTGTAAAACAATACTTTTTAATACAATATAAAACCATACCATAATTAATTGGATTATTTTGCATCATTTCTCAGTTTTTAAATTGTAAGTTTTAAATTCTAGATTATTTAGAAGTCTTTTTAATTATTCTCTCTCTACTTCAACAACACGTGTTAACAATGATTCACACCTTCTTCCATTTAAAATAACAAAGTTTTATATCTGTAAGTTTAGTATTTTTACTTCACTTTGAACATCATCATTACAGGATGTTAAAGAATTCCTTATACATATTTTTATTGATATAAAAATACACAAAGAAAATGTCTTTGACGATTTTAAAAAGTTAATTTGATGCATAATTTAAATGGAACTCTGTTTTTAAAAATTATAACGAAGGAATCTGTTTTTTTACTCATGCATATGTGTATTTTTTTTAAAATAAAAACGAACAGTTATAAACATATAGTTATTCATGACCATTTAAATGTTAATAACAAGCATTTAGGAAAAACGAACTGTCCATTTAACAAGATGTGTATTTAATTTAGAATAATCATCAAGATCCGCTTTGTACTATATCCATTTGATTTATAATTTAAGAACTACACTGATTATTTATAAATGCAAAACTAGGCATAATAGGGATTTCAAAAAACGAAATTTTATTTTTAAATTTTGTAACTAATCATTTAAACTTTCCGTAATTTTTACACACAAAAAAGTATAATTTTCAATAAATTTGAGCATATAATACAGAAAAGTTAGTTTTTTACAATACATATATGTTATACAAAACGGATTTTGAAGAAAGTGTACCTGAATCATGGCTACATCATATTTGCTTATAATTTTAAAATTAAATTTTCTAGCATTCTATTTATCAAATTCTTATAAATAATGCATCTACGAATGCAGCAAAGTTCCCACTATTTTTCAAAAGTAAAATAAAAAAATGCAAAAATAGAAAATCTAACTTCTATAGCAGCCTTTGGCCACCAATAAATTCTCACTCCAGTAATGAGCAAATTCCATTCTTAAGTACAAACTTAACTTTTATTATAGTTGGTTAACTTTAAATAAGCATTAAGAACTGGTTCAAATATAACAGAACGGCTTGACGATCAAGATTATAACAACGAGCACATTGGACCGGTAGCTGCCAAGCTGCTTGATTTTCTTTGGTGAAAGAATTATAGTGCATTGGAGATCTCACACATTTCCCATACTGGTTGTAGTCTAGGTCTGCACTGGATCTCTTCATAAAAGCAGGCTTCAGACGATCAACTGAAATGATACTTTTCTTTCCTTTAATTAAAAGAGTAAAAAAATTATTGTTATGGGAAATTATTTCAAAAGGACTGTCACATGGCTGCTGAAGTGGCTTTCGGACACAACCTTGTCTAACAAAAATGTATGTGAGAACAGTCAGAAAGATTTTTGTGGATAAAACATTACTTTTTGAGTGTCTAGAAACTAAGGTGTGCTGTAGATCCTGCATGTAATTACGCAAATTTTGTAAAAAAAAAAAATCTTGTGCAGGCATCTGGAAATTTCTGGTATCAGACCTAAAAAATTCTCCAAATAAACAAAGAGTATTTCCAAATACAAGTTCTGAGGCAGAATACTTTAAATCCTCTTTGAGGCTACATTGAATCCCAAGCAAAACTGCTGGTAGAGCCTCTACCAATTTTTCCGTTGCCAGACATTTTATAGCACTCTTTAGCTGACGATGCCACCGTTCGATCATACCATTAGATGCCGGGTGATATGCTGTAGTTCTTTTCAATACTTAAAAGTTAATAGATTACTCTCAAATTCCTGCCTCTGTTCGTAACAAGGGTCTCCGGGACGCGCCATAACGTAAAATCCAACCAGAAAAAAAAAAGGTTTCTGTTACCTTTCCAGCTCTTTGATTAGTCATCGGGAAGGTCTCAGGATATCTGGTGTATCTTTCAATACAAGTTAAACAAAAAATGCAGCCTTTTGAGGGAGGTAAGTGTTCGACGATATCAAAATGTATGAAACGAAACATGTGTTGTGGCAAGTCATAATCGCCCACTGGAGCTCGAACAAGGCATTGGACCTCAAAACCACAGTTCTCAAGAAAACGTAATTGCGTTTCGAGCACAGTTTTCCAAGAGCGTTATCGGAGACGTCCCCGACGAATTGTTCGACTTAACAGGGGTCTACTGTGCTTCAACTGACACAAATCATAAACACAATTCTTTAGTACAGTTTAATCGGAATCGAACTAGAAATTATAGGTGAGGTAGAATCAAAATATTTGAATGTAGCTACTAATTGTTTTACATCTTTAACACTAATAGCAGCTTAGTACAGAGTTTGTCAAGGGAAAACTCCTGGGTAGCAAAATTATACCAAGCACTTCTTCAGAAAACGAGATCGAAAAATATCTTTAGGTCAAGGGGTGGACCCTCTCGAGGGATTCAGAACACAGAAAGTAAAAAGATTTCCGATGCTAACGGATGGACCTTTTTTTACGATAATTACCAGAAGAAATATTTGCGTAATTTCGTTAAATCCATGTGCTACCCTATTTTTTCGAGTAGTGTATTAATTCATATAATCTAATTAGATTTAAACTATTTGGATCATAAATACAATATACACAATAGTTGAATAACCATAGATAATTTTGTATGGTAAGTGTCCTTATTCTAAAGAAATTAGGGCTCATAAATTAGAAAGATTTAAAACAGAATTAGACAGAAATTAGAATGAGAGAGACAGAAATTAGAAATTAGGCCCAGCATTTAAGACTCGTTAGATCAGAATACACAATGATTCATAAAGAAACAAATCTGACAATAGAGCTGAAATAGCTTAAAAAAGAATAAATAAAAATTGGAGTAAAAGAGAGAAACTAGGACAAAAATTTTGTTTATGGATGTCAAGTTGTATAAAATAGTCAACAAAAATGGACCAAGCGAGAGAAAAATAAGGAAAAATTCCTGGCTATCAAACAGTAATAGATAAATGAATAAAGCTGAAGAATATACAGAATGAGGATGGCAACAAACTAAAAAAAAGGGAATAAATACTCAATAAAAAAATAGAAACTGTCAATTAAATGACAAAGCCCAAAAGAAGATAAAATGGGATAAAATATTCCGAAAGCTAAAACACAACAAAAACAGTAGACCCTCAAAATTGGATATTGATCAAATTTTACAGAAAGGCGTCAATAAACGCAATAAACATTCGATTTCCAAAAGACAACTAGTGAGTGAGTGAAGAAAAAGGGTTGTACACTATTCTGCTACTCGAGAGCTTTTGGCGATAGACCTCGTAATTTTAAACCATGGTCAAGTGACAAGAATGACACCTGAGTCGGCACATTCCTCTCCTAACTTCCACACCAGTGGGAGGACGTTTGACCTTTGACATATTTAACGTGCATTGAACCCCATCTGCAAGGCGGTTCTTCAGTGATTCTATGTTAAAACTCATGACACGTCTGCCACGAGTCCGTTACCTTGACCGCTTCCACGACCTCAAATGACAAATAGAATACAAACTAGAGAGAGAACCACACCAAGGCCTACATCGGAGAATCGAAGCTTTCAGTTGTTCCGGAGACTCCTATAGTGACGCACACCCGGTCACCAATTGCAAGGATCAGTGTCTCCATAGCCTAATTGCTGCACGTAAACGGGGCTCATACCAATCGGAGGGATCAAAACGCACATGACCCCTGATATGGATCCTCAAAGTGGACTCTGGAACTGTGCCATCAGCGCCCTGGTACAGCGTTCGTCAGGGAAGCAACTCCTGGGTAGCGATTTGTACCAAGAGCTCCGGCTGAAGAAGATTTCCTTTCGGTCAAGGGATGGGCTCTCTAGAGGCGATTTTTCACAAGAATTTCATTATATTTTCAGTGGATGGCTGTAGGGATCGATATCTCGTTAAGTATCGATAAGGCAATTTTAAATTTATGCTCGTTGTAAATGTGACATTTTGCACTAAAAAATCATTTTGCTATTTTTTGGTCCATTTATCTGTGAGTTACAGGGTGTTAAACTGTAAAATGTACCGAAATTTCTTTTTGCTCACTTTCATGTTTTTCTTTGATGAAAATGACAATGTGAACCAGGCGTCTGAAATTGTGAGTGGTGTTCATGATCCCGATGCTGTAGCAGCCAATTAAGTGCAATTTTGGTTTTATTGATCCCATTCAGGTATGCCTGTCATCGAAATTGTCGATAACACCACAGAAATAATCGAAGCTGACCGGCAAGTTAGTAGTCGTAGCATCTACCAGGAGCTGAAGATAGAAGATAGAACAGTTTTAAATCATTTGCTCAAGCCTGGATTAAAAAAGTAGCTTGATGTTTGGGTGCCACACCAATTGTCAATAAACATGATAGATTAAATTTCCAGCTGCAAGGCCCAAACCAAATGGAATAAAATGGACCCATTTCTTAAGCGGATAGTGAAGAGAGTTGAGAAATGTGTCAAACTACAACGTTGTCCGAAATCGATTGTAGTCAAAGCGTGGTGAAGCAGCTCAAACGATGGCCAAACCTTGAAGGTTCTACTATGCATTTGGTGGATTTGGAAAGGAATAAATGATTATGAGTTCTTTCCATATAGACAAAGATTAAATTCGGATTCCTATTTCTAACAATTGAACCGTTTGAAGCTTACAATTCACCAAATATGGCCAGAATCGGCAAAAAGGAGAAGGACTGTGTTCCATCAGAACAACTCTAGGTTATTCACATCCATAGAAATCACCAGAAACTCCAGGAGCCTTATTGGAAAAAAAGTTTTGATCTATTTACCATATAGTCCAGACCTGGACCAAGCGATTGCCAAGTTTTACTTGCATTACAAAACTTCCTTGATAATAAAAAATTGGCATCAAGAGAAGATTAACAATCGATTTTCACAGAGTTTTTCATTATTACAATACAACGCACACAACACAGACAATACAACGCACACAACACAGACAATACAACGCACACAACACAGACAATACAACGCACACAACACAGACAATACAACGCACACAACACAAACAATACAACACACAACATAGGCAATACAACGCATACAACACACAACACAGCAATACAGCACACAACACAGACAAAACAGCACACAACACAGACAAAACAGCACACAACACAACATGTAAAGGACGGCACAATATAAAAAAGGACGGCACAACATATAAAGCACAATACAATACAGACAGTACAACACTCAACACAAACAATACAACACAGACAATACAGCACACAGCACAACATGTAAAGGACGGCACAACATGTAAAAGACGGCACAACATATAAGGGACAACACAATATATAAAGGACAACACAACATATAATGGATAGCACAACACAGACAATACAACACACACAGCACAACTCAGACAATACAGCACACAACACAGACAATACAGCAGACAACACAACATGTAAAGGACAACACAACATATAAAGGACAGCACAACATATAGACAACACAACATATAAAGGAAAGCCCAACACAGACAATACAACACACAACGCAGCACAACATGTAAAGGACGGCACAACATGTAAGGGACAGCACAACACAGACAACACAGCACATACAATACAGCACGCAACACAGACATTACAGCACACAACACAACATGTAAAGGACGGCACAATATAAAAAAGGACGGCACAACATATAAAGGACAACACAACATATAAAGGACAGCACAACACAAACAATACAGCACAGACTATACAGCACACAGCACAACATGTAAGAGACAACACAACATATAAAGGACAGCACAACACAGACACTACAGCACATAATACAGCACACAACACAGACAATACAGCACACAACATAAACAATACAGCACACAACACAGGCAATACAGCACACAACACAGACAAAACAGCACACAACACAACATGTAAAGGACGGCACAATATAAAAAAGGACGGCACAACATATAAAGCACAATACAATACAGACAGTACAACACTCAACACAAACAATACAACACAGACAATACAGCACACAGCACAACATGTAAAGGACGGCACAACATATAAGGGACAACACAATATATAAAGGACAACACAACATATAATGGATAGCACAACACAGACAATACAACACACACAGCACAACTCAGACAATACAGCACACAACACAGACAATACAGCAGACAACACAACATGTAAAGGACAACACAACATATAAAGGACAGCACAACATATAGACAACACAACATATAAAGGAAAGCCCAACACAGACAATACAACACACAACGCAGCACAACATGTAAAGGACGGCACAACATGTAAGGGACAGCACAACACAGACAACACAGCACATACAATACAGCACACAACACATACAATACAGCACGCAACACAGACATTACAGCACACAACACAACATGTAAAGGACGGCACAATATAAAAAAGGACGGCACAACATATAAAGGACAACACAACATATAAACAAACAACATATAAAGGACAGCACAACACAAACAATACAACACACAACACAAACAATACAGCACAGACTATACAGCACACAGCACAACATGTAAGAGACAACACAACATATAAAGGACAGCACAACACAGACACTACAGCACATAATACAGCACACAACACAGACAATACAGCACACAACATAAACAATACAGGACACAACACAGGCAATACAGCACACAACACAGACAAAAAGCACACAACACAGACAAAAAAGCACACAACACAACATGTAAAGGACGGCACAATATAAAAAAGGACGCACAACATATAAAGCACAATACAATACAGACAGTACAACACTCAACACAAACAATACAACACAGACAATACAGCACACAGCACAACATGTAAAGGACGGCACAACATGTAAAAGACGGCACAACATATAAGGGACAACACAATATATAAAGGACAACACAACATATAATGGATAGCACAACACAGACAATACAACACACACAGCACAACTCAGACAATACAGCACACAACACAGACAATACAGCAGACAACACAACATGTAAAGGACAACACAACATATAAAGGACAGCACAACATATAGACAACACAACATATAAAGGAAAGCCCAACACAGACAATACAACACACAACGCAGCACAACATGTAAAGGACGGCACAACATGTAAGGGACAGCACAACACAGACAACACAGCACATACAATACAGCACACAACACAACATGTAAAGGACGGCACAATATAAAAAAGGACGGCACAACATATAAAGGACAACACAACATATAAAGGACAACACAACATATAAAGGACAGCACAACACAAACAATACAACACACAACACAAACAATACAGCACAGACTATACAGCACACAGCACAACATGTAAGAGACAACACAACATATAAAGGACAGCACAACACAGACACTACAGCACATAATACAGCACACAACACAGACAATACAGCACACAACATAAACAATACAGGACACAACACAGGCAATACAGCACACAACACAGACAAAAAAGCACACAACACAGACAAAAAGCACACAACACAACATGTAAAGGACGGCACAACATGTAAAAGACGGCACAACATATAAGGGACAACACAATATATAAAGGACAACACAACATATAATGGATAGCACAACACAGACAATACAACACACACAGCACAACTCAGACAATACAGCACACAGCACACACAATAC